>JAADVF010000149.1:0-47462 GCA_023334555.1 Elongisporangium undulatum
ATATTCTATACCAAAATACCGTTTCGGTTATCTATGGCCAACAAGTTCCGCAACCCTGCTGTTCATGCTTCCAAAAACGACAGCGTGTCTATCAAAAGCCACAAGCTAATAGTGGGTCCTGCTCTTCCTGTCTGAGGTGAGAAAACCCATCCACTGTTTTAATAGATGTTGTCCAACCATGATCAGCAGTGTTTCGCGGTGAGAGATGGGATTCTGCAGCAACAATACAAGTGTACCAAAGGCTGAAGAAATCTTATCTTGATTGATGAACTGCTAGAATTCTACGCGCAGTGGAAGCATCAGAGCCCACCACAACTTTGAGAACGTTTTATCTCAAAAATAGCCTGAAACCGGATTCGGCACCGTCAATGCATTTGATCACTAGTACGCTGTATCAAGCAATGGCTCAAATTGGTACAGGTTGTTTGTCAAATCGATGCCTGAAAACTCTCGGCATATCAGTCGATGATTTTGATATGCTTTCTGCGCTTCACTTAGTCCAACAGCAACTAAGGCGCTAGCGTCAGCACCCATAACTTCTTTGCAGAGGGGCGTGCCTCCTGTAGCCAAAATGGGATAGGCAGCGGAGGTCTCATCAATCCAAGCGAGAAGAGCTTGGATCTGCGAAACCTGACATCGAGCCAATAGAATGACTCTGGAATGCTGGACACATTTGGTAGGACTTTGATAGGATTCCCATAGAACAAGAGACTGAGAATGGAAGAGCTGGTAAACAATTCCGAAGGCAGTTCTGTGATCAGGTTCTGAGCCATTGATAAATATCCCAGCGACATACGCGTCAGTGTCTGGGACAGACTTGAACCCACTACTCTCGAATGACACAAGGCCGTGACTTGGCCATTTTTGATCCAGATCCTCAGGCAACGTGGTGAGATTTGTGCCACAGAATTCAATATCCAATAGCTGCTGTGGAAAGTCAATAGACTAAAGGCCGATTGGTAGCTGTGCCATATTTACATTCACTACGAACAAAAACACAATCTTCCGATGGTGTTTTCCGGTAACAGCTGCCTCCGCGCCCCAGTTCACGAGCGTCGAGTTATAAATCTTCAAGCCGATTAGGTTGGAAATGCTTGCAGTCGAGAAGGAATTTCCACATGCGGACAGTGACGGATTACTACGTGCAGCAGAGTATTCTCGTTCATATTATCCATCGTTATAGCTAATTCTGCGAGGTTGCCTGTTGCGCCATTAATGGTCTTGCAGTTGACATACATCAGTGCACAACCCGATTTGGTGATAAACCATGTCCCAACCATGGCGATGCAATGCAACGGGACCGATTCAAACGATACACGCACGTGTAGCAAAATAATCACAAGCCCCCAGAAAGCTAGAATCGCATGCGCCAACTTTTTGAGTCGTGCGCTGGTGACTTTTGATGGAACGAGTGAATTCAAGCGCGTTAATGCTCTGACTGATGGTTTAGCTCCAAAATGCCCTTTTGTATGAGGGCTAGGAGCGATATTGCAGGTAGAGGGCGAACCTGCTGCAACATTTGGGATGGCCGCCTCTGGATGTACAGTCGTTCCACTGGGTTAGCAACCTTTTCGATAATGTGGTCGCAGAAGCCGTTTAACGGCTCGTAAACTCATCAACAGCTGTTTGAAAAATCAGCTGAGTGGCGAGATCGGACCAGGACGAAAAGAACACCAATTGAAGTTCGTGGATCATATTCACGAGCCAAATATCATCGTACCAGAGCGCGTATGGGAAGTCTTGAGCTTAAAGTCATACTGCTTCGCATACGGAAGCGTAATGACCATTGGAATCCCCACGGTCGACACGAAATCCAATACAACATCAAAAATGAGGCAAAGAAGCCGCTCCATTGGTTGACTGAGCGTGAAAACTTGTTGTATCATGGGCGTCGACTAGCAGTTCAGCAAGATAATGGAAGCGAAGAAGTGATTGACTCCAACACGAGGAACGATCCGAAGCATGTGATAGGCCTGGATCGATTGTAATACAGTCTCAAAGAGCTCACGAATGATGTAAATGACTGCGAAATACTTTCCTTCCACTCCAAGCAAACCACGGCGACTGAAAACACTGTCATATAATAGGACGCAAACGGATCGGACTTGCGCAAAGCCTTGAATCGATTTCACTTTGGATTCGTGAGTGCCATTTGGTCTCATCAGGCGTCTTTTACCACATACTTTTGATAATGGAACAAAACCGCCAGGCGCCTGGAGCGACAAGATGCGAACAGCATCTCAATGAGCGAGAGGACATGTGCAACAGCAATCGCTCCATAAACCAACGAGAGCAAGCGGAAATCGGTGAGCGGCATGATAACGCCATACATCTCGAAGCCAACGGTGATGTTGGTATGTGGAATGCACCAGTACGCCCAGCATACGAGAGCAAAGTTGCTTGTGTATATAATGTGCACTGCAGCGATCCCAAGCCACCATGATGCATATGGAATCGTTGTAAGGGCCACAAAGAATGCCACAACGGACCTGGTACTGACGGGGTATGCTGTGAACGATAGCATTCGACATGGGAGTAACAGTTTCTTGAAGACTGATTATAGACGGATTAAAACAATTGATTTCTGGCAAGAATAGACCGAAAACAAGGTAATATGAAACACCAGACCAGCTCCATCATCTAAATCGATGTTCGTTGATGATTGGATCCGAATCCTTGTTGCACAGGGAGCAATGCTCACAGAGCATGCTCCCATAATTCATGAAAACGCCACAAAATTCTCTGATGATATGTAACTTGAAGTGTTTTTGGTATTGCAATAAAATTGACACAAATCAGCATTATTGGCAATATTGTTTGGTTGGGGGCAATTAATGGGCTCAGCACCTCCACCATTCACTGTTTGCGGGGCCAAACGAGGTCATGTAGACTACTTGATCTCAAATGCCATGATTAAAACAGCCCCATATCTTTCGCCCATACGCCAGATCGCTTATCGGGCTTTTGCAACCAGTTCAAGTAGCGGTGCGGCGATTGAACCAAACAAACAATCGATAATCCAAAAGAAACATCAATAGTTGCCGAAATGAAGCTTTCCCATTCCTCACCAGTAGCGCTTGTTCATATCTCGTTTTGTGTTTAAACTTTGAAGACATGTTGGGAGACCACCACGAATCAAGCTCGAGTATTGATGGTTTGATGAAGTATCGTCTGATGGCGCTGGCCAATCGTCCACGGAGCATCAAATATTTCTTGTTCAATCTCGGATCGTGACAAACCACGGCTCGATATTGAAAATTCGGACACAATAATTCCATCAACGAAGTCTCCCACTCAGAAAGTCAGACACGGAGTTGCATCAGTATAAAGTTGTGGATAAATCTTGAGACCTCCATACGCAGCCTTTAAATACACAATTAGAAACCGCTTCACTCGAAAATAGGAACTCCCAACAACGTGTCATTGAGAATGGTTCGATCTGTCGTTCCAGTGCATGCAGAAGAGCAGAGCCACGTCAACAGCGCAAAAGATGCAGGTCCAACAGCTCAAATGCTGACACGAACACTCGTGCACACCAAGGCCGGAGTTCCAGCGAGCGCTCGGCGTAATCTTTTCCATGTGAGAGTGTCCTACTTTGCGCTCTGGTGGCTTTCCATCGCCTTGTTGCACGCCTTCTGCTTGATATATTTCGCAGCGTCCGGCTGGGCATATTGGCGCCTGCCGACGACCTTCCTGGCCCGCACTCTTCAAAACTATCGCATCACGATGCGTCTGCGCTACTTCCCATTCATCAGCGTTTGCCACATGATTATTGCTGCCGCCCATCTGCTGTGCCTGATGAAGATGCTCATCAATTCCTTCTGGCGTCGGCAATTGACTTTTGTTGGCCGCGTGTCACGCCCGAACATCCGGATTCAAAGACGACGTTCAACCGGCGCAGTGGAGAACCAAGCGCACCAGTGTATCAGACGATGGAAACACTGGTCAACGAAACTCACGCAAAAGGTCTTCAGTCGACGCGGGCTTTTGGGCGTTGAAGGTCGCCACTTCGAGCTTGTATACATCGCGCGAGAGATCCTCGAGACGCTCTTGCAGTCCATCCAGGCCTACAAGATGAGCGCGCTGCTTCCTCGAGTGTATCTCAATCAGATGTATGTATTCGTGATCATTGTCAATTGCTGGTCCACGCCAATCGCGCTTCATGTATTGGCGGACAATCCACCGCTGGCACGACTCATCTGCTTGCTGCTGGACGTGGCGTTGGATTTCGTATCCACGATTGGAGTGCCCGCTACGCTCATTTACCCGTACTTCACGCGCTATGACCCTGAAGCTGGCGACTTCGACTACGTCCTCTGGTACAACGACATTTGGCTGGTCAACATGATCAACGAGTTCCGTCTGGTGCTCATCTCATCATGGGGTGAGCTCATCACACGACTGATCTTCTCGTTCAGTATGTTGGGGTGCATTGGTAATATCAAGACGCTGCTTCGGCCACGGTACAAGTCTCGAACGGCCTCGATGCCGCCCATGGTGTCGCATTCACGCAGCAGCCGCCGAGGGAGCGATGATGCCGTGGCTGAACACGGCACTGTTGCTTTGGGCACGCTCTCGCCGGTGGTCTTGCGGGTCAGTCAGAGCGCCAGTGCCACACGCTACGCCTCCATTTCCCACGTCGTCTTCTTGATATGGGGGCTGCTCGTCATGATTTTCCACATCCACGCCGCGACGCACTCCGAGTCCTCTAGCTGCGCTCTGCATGTCCGTCCGTGGCTTGTGTCCAAGCCTTCCTGTGCGCTTATGTTGTTCAACTGCATGCAGACGCCCGCCTTCACAGGCAAGACCAGTGAGCTGGACTCGGAGTTGGCACACATGACGGAGCGCAGTCTGGTGCACATCGTGATCCGCCACTGCCCACATGTGGAGATCCCAGCGCGCCTGCAGGAGTTCCACAACCTGGTAGGGCTCAAGATCTACAACTCCACGCTCGCCCGATGGGAGAGCGACGCCGCACTCACGCAGCATCACCACCCCAATATCGTGTTCCTTTTCCTGGTGGACGTCAACATGACGTACTTGCCCAGTGGTCTGCGCTCGGACAGCTTCCCCCAGAAACTCATGGACATCGAGATCGCAGGCACGAACCTCACGACGCTACCGGAGGATCTGGACCAGAAGTGGCCCCATGGAGGAGCGGTGGTCTTCGAACGGAGCTTGTTCATGTCCATCCCGGACTCACTGCTGCGGCTTCAGGTCGCGTTCTTCTCCGCCGTAGAGAACCAGATCACGAGCTTGCCCGAGCAGATCTTCACGAGTTCCAAGGCCACCACGCTCTGGCTCAACGGCAACCCGATCGCAGCGTTGCCGACTGACCTGGTGCCCTCTGAATCGCTGCAAGCGCTGCGTCTGACGGGCTCTCGTGTCTCGACGTTTCCTGCTTGGATGGATGATGAGTTCTTTGGCCGCGTGTACGTGACGGCTGGTGACACGCCGGCCTGTTCTCAGGTGCTCCAAGCAGCAGCGGACACAGGTAGAAGTTCATCCCAAAGCGGCAGCGATTGGCTATCGGTAGCCACGAGAGCGTATGCAGCCGGTCTTCTGGACTGCGCCAACTACACGGGCGACGACCTGACCTACTACCCTCGCTTGGCCGAAGCGCAACTGGACACCGCCAACTACGGTTCATCTACTAATAGTTGACAGACTAGGCTCTGTCTGAATGCTGCTGCTGTCTTGAATCCATTATGGCTATTTGGTAGTACTTGGTGGTTTGACTGTGAAGAACGAGTCCATGCGTGTCTGCTGCAATTGCTTGGGCTGGCGAGGAGGCTCTGGATCCGAGGCCATGACTGTATCCCCATCGTCATCTTCATCCACGTCTGCTGATGAACGCTCATCTGCCACATGAGCTAGTGGCGCTAGCTGAGGTACCATCCGCTTCTTGCTCTGCACAAACGTAGTCGCGATTGCCAGGATCGAGACGCCTCGACTGGTCCCAACGCGTCTCAGATTGCTCGCGACCGTCTCCATCGTGTCGAACAGAAACTCTGCGATCCAGCTCTGGAAGAGCGTGCGTGCGTCTGGATGCTGAAACTCGCTGAACTGCCTCACGATCGTCTCGATCTTCGAGTGCAGATCCTGATCGCGTTCAAAGAGCACATAGACCAGATCTCGGCTGCTCAGAGAAGCCGCCAGCCACTGGATCAGAACCTTGAGCTCGGGGTCGCCGCGGAAGACGCCGCAGCCCCAGTTGCCAGTCGCGATGGGCCACGCGGCAGTCGACGCGTCCGGATAAACGAATCCAGCCAGCGCCTTCACTAGGTCGCGCCAGATGTGAGCACGCGAGTACTGCGCTCCTGCTGACCGGTTGCCACCGTAATCGAACGCATCAATGCCCGAGATCACACACTGCCGACGATACATTGGTTGCTGGGCAGTGCCGCCACCAGAGATCAGCTCGATCGGCGTTGCGTCCTGGAACGCGCCCGTGAACTTGAATGACAGGCCGTAGCCTGAGTACTGGGAGAACCGTTCAGTGCCGTGGATCACGAACGCTTCGTGGGGCTCCAGTTTGGCAAACACCAGGCAGGCCACGAACAATTCCGGCGAGAGCACAAAGCGGATTTCCTCCTGTACGCACCCGCCGGAGAACACGCCACCGCCAGCGTATTCGTTGGCAAAGTCGATCTGGAGATGGTCGTCAAGCGCCTCGATCCACAGATTGGACTCACAACGCACGTTGGTCAAGGCCAGTGGGGAGTCCGTCGCCTTGAGAGCGTCCAACACCTCTTTTGGTCGTAGTTTGCGATCAGCGGCAGCCGCGGGATGCACGGCAACGCGCGTGAACGAGATGATCTGGCTTGTCAGCTGCTCGGGGGAATGGATCGCCAGTGGGACAACGCGCAGGAAATACTGGAGCACACACCGCAGCTTATGGGTCTTGGAGTCTGCGACTGCGCTGGTGCGAGCCGACGCGAACAGCGAGCTCATGGAGAAGAACGGAAACTCGATTGGTGTACGAGCAGGCGGATCAGCCAGCGCTTTGCGCTGCCTCGGCCGTTCATCTTGCGCTGGGAAGATGGAGAAGAAGCAGGCAGAGACCAAAGCCAGCACCTCAAGCTTGGAAAAGTCGTGACTCGATGTCGATCTCCTGCTGGCTGCTGCGCTCAAGGGCAATGGCGTCAGCAGCGAGGGGCTCTCTGGGAACATATTCGGCAGATCCAGAACCAGTTGCACCATTTTGGGCAGCAATTGCTGGAAGAACAGCTCCCGCTCCTGCCTCGTAAGCAGCTAATACATCCACAGCATAGTCAGCACAGCAGCTCCATCATGCATATCACGTAGTAGACTCGTCACCTCGTCAATCGCAGTCTCTAGATTCGTCAGTCGGCGCTGGTCCTGGCCCGTGATCCTGAAACGCATGGACGTCAGCCGTTGGTATCAAAGTCCATTCATTCCACTTCATGGAACGTACTGGTCGAGCACAGAGACCAGCTCCTCTGTGTTGGTCATGGGCATCTGCAGATATGCCACGTAGTACGGCCACAGCGGGACCTGGTGCTTCCAGGCGTTCTGGGGCGAGCACGGCAGTCGCATGCGATGGTCTCCATCCGGTTGATGGCCGAACGTATCCACGTAATGCATCGGGTACTGGGTCCATCGTCGGTGGCTTGAGGATGGCGATGGCACTGGCGGAGGCGCGAAGAGCACGTGCGCATCGGGCGGCAGCAGCTCCTCGCAACGCAGCACTTCATGCAGCCAGAACGGCGTGACCACCGAAATCGGCACCACTGGCGTGATGACCACGCTGGCGTCCGCCTGCTTGCGCTTGTAGCGCAGCGACTGCTGTGTGGGCAGCCAGTCCGCCCAATGGTCTGTGATCACGATCACGCGAGCGACCGTGTCTGCAGCCGCATTGTCCGTGGGCGGCCAGAGCGCTCCGTCGCAGGCTTGGATCTGCGCCGCCATGGCCTCACGAGCAGCGGCCGCCACGCCATGGAAGTGGAACCACTGGCACCGCAGCGTGAATGACGCGGTGCTGCTGCTGCTGCTAGACTCCGCTGGGAAGGACGACCGGAGCTTCATCCGCTTTCGCGCTGTCATTACGAGACTCAAGAATGGGTTGACTGACGAGGGGAGCGGCCGCCTTATTTGGAGTTGTGCCACACTAATGCGGGTCCGAGAAATCTGCGACGTGTGCGCAGCAATTGGGAGCAACGCCAAATGAGCTAAACTTAGCGTTGGCGATTGCTGTCCCCACTCTTAAGTCCGCCAGACAGAGCGCATTGTAACATCATGGCCAGAAAGCTCGGTCTCCGTGTCAAGTCTGTTCACGAACCGCCACGCTCGATCAAATTCGACCGATCGGTTCTGCAGACCAAGTCCAGTTGGGCGGATGCAGCAGCGAACAGCCGGAGCCACAACACCGCCTTCTGCGTCTTCCTCTCGCCGCTTCAGTTCCGCCTCTGGTGGCTCGGCATCGCGCTGCTCCACTTGCTGTGCGTCGGCTGCTTCGCGTTCCAGTGCTGGGCGTACTGGCTGCTGCCGGGATTGCTCCTGGGCACGTCACTCGAGACGTATCAGCTGTCCATGCCCCTGGGCGATTTCCATACGATATCGGTCTGCTTTGGGCTCATTGCAGGCATGCACGGCCACGCTCTGCTCAACATGCTCTTCTCAGCCTTGAGGCACCAGCGCTTCACGTTCAGCGCGGCCGTTGCCAGCCCCAAACTGGTCCGACAGGCCACTGTTCGCCTCAAATCAACCCGCCAGCGCATCGCCGGTCACGCCAACCGGACGTGGGTCAACCTGTTTGGTCGCCACGGGATCTTGGGCGTCGAGAGCAATCACTTTGAGCTCATCTACATCACGCGCGAGGTCATTGAGACCATCCTGCAGTCCATACTGGCCAGCCACATGAGTCTGCTGGTGCCCAACGTTGCGGTGAACCGGCTCCTGGTGCTGACCATCGTGCTCAACTGCTGGTCCACGCCGATTCTCCAGCACTGGTTCGCCACGCGCGCCCCGCTCGCAAGGCTGCTATGTCTCGTGTTTGACGTCGTGCTGGACTTTGTCTCGACCGTTGGGATCCCATTGAAGCTGGTTCTTCCGTACTGGGAGCAGTTCAACATGGACCAGCAGAACTTCGACTACTATCTCTGGTACGACGACGTTTGGCTCGTCAACATGATCCACGAGCTCCAGCTGGTGATCATCTCGTCCTGGGCTGAGCTGGCGAGCCAAATCGTGTTCTCCGTCAGTCTACTGGTGGCGATCAACGACATCAAGTCGCTGCTCCGCCTCGCACCTCCGTCCCCGCTCAAGCGCAAGACCAGTGCCAGCGTCTTCCCGGGGCTTGCTCACTCCAACTACGACTCCATTGACAACAAGCTCAAGACCATTGCCAGCACCACAAAACAGGCCGCACATTCCTCGCCGTATCAGCATCGGAAACCCAGCGAAGTGGCAGAGATCTTAGCCAGAAGCCATCCTTCCCATGCATTGCATCTGTTCCTGAGCATTTGGGGCCTGTTGGTTCTCATCTTCCATGTCCGTGCATCGTTCGGCTCCGCGCCACCGTACTGTTCCCTAATGGCGAGACCATGGTTCACGGCCCAGCCGGCATGTGCGCTCATGGTGTTCAGCTGCAAGAGCAACAGCAGCGCCACGGGTGCGTCGACCGAGCTGGATACCGCCATGACCGGCATGAGCACCGACACGCTGTCGCACATCGTGATCCGGCACTGTTCCTACGTGGAAATCCCAGCGCAGCTCCATCGGTTCCGTGAGCTTCGAGGATTCAAGATCTACAACTCGACGCTCGCTCATTGGGACAGCGACGCTGAGATAACGGTCAAGAGCCACCCGAAGATCGTGTTCCTGTTCATGGTGCAGGTCAACATGACCCAACTGCCTCTGGGCTTGCTCTCGGACGATTTCCCTCCGCAGCTGATGGACTTGGAGTTCTGCGACACGAATCTGACCACGCTACCAGAGACGCTGGACCGCAAGTGGCCGCATGGCGCAGTCGTGGTCTTTGAAATGTGCCCGTTCGAGTCTGTGCCTGCAGTGATCCAGCGGCTGCAAGTCGCGTACTTCTCCATGGTCAAGGACCCCATCAGTGAGCTGCCGGAAGCGGTCTTCACGAACCCGTCGGCCGTCACAATCTGGCTGAATGGGGTTCCCACCTCTGCGCTGCCGGTTTCGCTCACGCCATCCGAGTCGATCCACGTGGTGCACCTGGCTAGCACCAACCTGGAAGCATTCCCATCCTGGATGGACGCAGCGTTCTTCAGGCATACATACGTGGCTGCTGGGGGAACTCCGCTCTGTGAACGATTGCTTGCAGCCATCAAGGCAAGTGATACTGTCGCACTGGATAAGCTTGGCTACGCTCGGACTGCGCTTCTTGACGGAATGATGGACTGCGATGTGTACACAGGAGAAGACGACCTCATGTACTATCCGCGAGCTGCCGAAGCCTTGCTAGACAGCAAGTACTTCTAGTCGATCCTCCGATCGTTCAGTACAACTGTCGCAATTGAACCGAACACTCGCGAAACGGATTCGATCACCGCGTCCTATTCATAGCCAACCAGCGAGATTCTGAGTCCAAGTCCACGCCCAAACAACGAGAACTGCAGTTCGGCTGGCAAGTGCCAAGGCAAAAGACATGGATGTGGCGCGAGACAAGTCCATCGGATCGGCCAAGGACCTGCAGTTGCGCTCTCAACAGCAACCACCAACGCGGCAGTTAGACCCGGATGAAGACGCTGACGGGGATGAATTCTATGTCCAAGTCGCTCCATTCTGGTTCCGCCTGTGGTGGCTCGGTATGGTGATCCTGCATGCACTGTGCATCGGCTGCTTCGGGCTGCAGCATTGGGCGTACTACGTGCTGCCGGATCTGTACTTGGGCGCTGCGCTGGAAACGTATCAAGTATCGATGCCGCTGGACGACTTCCACACGATCTCGCTCTGCCAGGGCCTCATTGCGCTCCTGCACAGCTATCTGCTGCTCAAGATGCTGGCGTTTTCTCTGTGGCAGCGGCGCTTCACGTTCGGCTCTTGTCTTCGTCCACAAAAGCCACGACGCGCATATGCCACGACTGGCTGCATCGGCAAGACCATCACTTGGATCGTGCGCTCTGGGACCGACGTCTTCTCACGCAAAGGCGTTCTGGGCATCCAGGGCCACTACTTTGAGCTGGTCTACGTAGCGCGCGAGGTCGTGGAGACCGTGTTGCAGTCCATCCAGGCCTACAGCATGAGCCAGCTCGTGCCGAGCGTCTCCGTGAACCGCTTTTTCGTGTTTGTGATCGTGCTGAACTGCTGGTCCACGCCCATGATCCAGCACAAGCTGGCGCACGACCCGCCGCTCGTGCGACTCCTGTGTCTGGTGTTTGATATCCTTCTGGACTTTGTCTCGACCGTGGGCATCCCCATGAAGCTGCTGGTGCCGTACTTGCGCGTGTACGACATCCCGTCGCAGAACTTTGACTATCTGCTCTGGTACAACGACAAGTGGCTGGTGAACATGATCCACGAGCTGCGATTGGTGTTCATCTCGTCCTGGGCTGAGCTGGTGAGCCACATCATCTTCTCTTTGAGCCTGGTCACGTGTGTTGGGAACGTCAAGTCCCTGCTTCGCCCGAGCTCGAGCCCAAGCGCTGCGATCCATCCGATAGCAGCTCCAGAAGCGGCGCAAGGGCCTAACATCTCGACGACCTCGTGCGGCAGCAACAGCAGAACCGACAGCAACGGCGTCAAGGCGATAGCTGGCATGAAGGCAGAGGAATCGCTGCAGCGCAAGCGGTGGGCTGAGCTGGTCAAACGCACCAGAGAGCGCGTCACCAAGACTGTGCACGTACTCATGCTGCTCTGGGGCGCGATCATTCTCCTGCTGCACGTACGCGTGTCCTTCAACTCCACGCCAGCCAACTGCATGCTGTTGGCCAGGCCCTGGTTCGGCACCAAGTCGTCCTGTGCGCTGCTCTACGTGGACTGCAAGACCACTGCCGGCGGCCTCGGGAATGCCACCGAGCTGGATGCAGCCATGAGGGTCTTGGAAGAGCGCACGCTCACGCATATCGTGATCCGCCATTGCGCGCAGGTGGAGATCCCAACGAGAGTGCAGACGTTCCCCAAGCTCGTGGGATTCAAGATCTACAATTCGACGCTGGTGGATTGGCCCAGCGAAGCCGCGTTGACGGCCCGACATCACCGGCAGATTGTGTTCCTGTTCATGATCCAGGTCAACATGACCCAGCTGCCGCCAGGTTTGCTCTCGGACGAGTTCCCCAAGCAGCTCATGGACATGGAGTTCTCGGGCACGAACCTCACGAGTCTGCCGTCGGATCTGGATCAGATCTGGCCGCACGGCGCGTCCGTGGTCTTCGAATCCAGCGGCTTGACCAGCGTGCCCGAGGCGTTCAAGCGGCTGCAGGTGTCGTACTTCTCGCTGGTGGGCAACGCCATCACGACGCTGCCGGAGCAGGTCTTCACCAACCCGCTGGCCGTCACGATCTGGCTCAACGACAACCCGATCGCTGAGCTGCCGCGCCAGCTCATGCCGTCCAGCTCCATCCAGGTGCTGCACTTGAGCAACACGCTGCTCCAGACGCTGCCGTCGTGGATCGATGCTGCGTTCTTCAGCCATGCCTATGTGGCTGCCGGTGGTTCGCCGCTCTGCCGAGAGCTACTGTCGGCCATGCAGGAGACCACTGTGCCGCCTGCCAATCTCGGCGTGGCCTGGGCCGCGTACCAAGCAGGCAATATGGACTGCGAGATGTACACGGGCGACGACGCGACGTACTACCCGCGCGTGGCCGAGGCGACACTGGACGCATAGACACGAGGCCCCCACCATCCTGTACCGCAAATCAGGCGAGACTCACTCCAGATCCTGTGACGCACGCATCTTCGGTTCACTGGAAGCCCATCCAGTGAACTGGCCATGAGGGGCCCGAGGAACGAGGGAAGGCGGTCCCTCCCCGAGTCGTAACGTGGCAGAAGGGCGGATTAAGGCTCCAAGTGTGAGTGCCTCGCGACCGCGTCTCTCTCGTCGCGTTGTGCTGCGCGGCCTTCGAATCGGAAGCGCGCTCCATCCTCATGGGGCACACAACGTGGCGACCTGCGCGTTCTACGCCCGTTTGATTGAATGACGCCCCGGATTCACTTACCTCAGTAGCCGGCGCGAATGCACCCGGGTTCATTGCGGTTTCATGTACTGAGTCAAGTGATTCTTCACCTGATTTGCAGTCCTGCGCAAAAAAAAAAAAGGGGACGGGGGACTTTCACTTACTGTCTGTACCTGATATCCATCGAAGCGCAGAACGTAGTATATCATATATCAGTACAACCAAAGTGCGGGCTCAAGTAACTCACCTAATTTTTGGGCTCTCGATCGCGATCCACGATCTGATTTTCTTGCTTGCGTTTACACAGGATATTATGTATAGCAGGTACATATCATAGTGAGTAACTATACAATAGTGGGACGCGTACCCACGCATCCAGGGTGGCCATATTGATTCTGGCAGGTTCGGCCGCGCTTCGCCGCATAGGGGAGGAGCGAGCAAGAGGAGGAGAAGGACGGGGATGGGACGCTGGGGCCAGATGCTCCAGGGAAGGGGCCCGGCCGCCGCCCCCGACCGATTGTAATGCGGCCGGCGTTCCATTTGGAGATTTGGGCTGCGAGCCACCGATTTGACTTGCGAACGGACCACAAGGGCGGACGATCAGCCACATTGTTTGCTTGATGGGGATGAACCACCTGCTTAACAACGACGACCCGCCCGTGGGGTCGCCTGCGTCCGGAAGTGCCAGCAGCAGCCCCACCAGTAGCCACAGTAGCGGCGGCGGCGGCCACAGCAGTGACCGCAGCTCTCCGGACCGCACGACGATCAAGCATGAAACGCGCCCCGTGGACGAGGAACAGGCAGCGCGCACAGCCGCGTCCGAAGGGATTGGGCGGTTGGCCAGCATGGGAAGCCACCTCATGCTGCAGGTGCGGACGACCAGCAGCCCCACGCATCTTGCGGCCACAGGCATGACCACGCCGCGCCTGCCGCCCATCAGTATGCTTACAGCTGCGGCCTCAACGCTGCAGCCGCGCACGCGTCGTGTGGCTGTGGCACCGCCGCCGTCGTCCATGGGCTCCGGATCCGCGTCGTCCTCGTCGCTGCCGCCGCACGTGCAGGAGCAGCAGGAGATGCTATGTCGGTACCGCAACAAGAAGTGCACGAACCCACGCGCCACGAAGCGCAATGGCGACCGCCACAACTTGTGCGAGCGCCATCGAGCCAAGGCCAATCAGAACCAGCGCAAGCTCGAGTCCAAACGACGAACGCAGAAGCACACGGCGGCACGGCGGCAGCAACAACAGCAGCAGCATGGCGAAGACGACGGCGGTGGCGGCAGTAGTCTCTCAGTCAAGACCGACGCCAGTGCGCCACTCAACCCAGGTAAGGAGAGAGAACGCTTCCTGGCCCCACGTTGTGTGTGAGCTGATGGCCGCTGTTGCTGTAGAGTATTCGTCCTATTGAGGCAGCTACAGATATGAACTCATATTTAAGACCAAGTGAAGAAGAGTGAAAAGACGGAAGAGAAACAGAGAGAAAGGAAGAGAGAGCGGAAGGGAAGAACGCTGACACACGAGTAGAAGTCAGGATTAAGAATAGCAACCAGTCGGTTTGGCCAGCAGTTGACCCACGGCGTCTCGTTATTCCTGGGCCTTCTTGCTCGATGGTTCTGAGTCTCTTGGGTCAAAATAGGCACCGGATAATGCCCGCTGGTCATCGAACTTGGGGATTGCAGAACCTGCGACGACGGCGGCATGAGAGCGGGAGTGCCGACGCTGCTGCTCGTGGCGACGACTCTAGTAGCGGCGCAGTTGCTGTTGCCAGACCGAGCCAGCGCCTCCGTGGGCATGTCCATGGGCTCCAACTCGTTCAAGTACGTGACCCGGTTCGACTCCACGGATGAGTACCTGATCCCCCTGGCCGAGTTCGACTTCCGCGGGAGTGGCTTCATCGATATCTCGCTGGACGTGACGCTGGCCGTGCCACTTGCGCAGAGCGACCAGGGCCGCACGATGCTTTACCTGGTGGTTTGCGATGCGTCTGCTCTTACAGAGATCGAGAACCCTCCGGCAAAGGGCCCGGGGTCTGTTGTCGCCACTGGGACTGACCCAGCGTACTGTTCCATGGCCAACCGCACGCTGGACGAACTGTGCGTGTCGTTCGGTCTGGTCGACACTGATACTGCGCCCAATAACTACCGCTCGCTGTTCTACTACACGTCGTCGCTACGGGACATGGACTTTGCGGGCGCCAACATGCTGTATCTGTACATCGACGCCTGCGAGACCGTCGGAGGGGCCACTGGAGTGCTTCGCTCGTGTCTCAAGAGCCAACCAAGTCCTGCCCCTTGCTTCAAGTGCCCTCTGAACAACCCATACGAGTCCAACTCTACACAGGACCACTGCAAGATCTCGCCTCCGATCCCTCCCTCGGTCCATGTCGAGGCCGCCATGAACCTATGCTCTAGCCAGGGCGACTGTCTCGGGTACAGCCGCCGCCTGGAGCCCATGCTGTACGCAGGGCTGACGATCCTCTGGGCGCTGGCCACGCTCATCTGGATCACGCACATCAACGCCATCCGCGACGCGGCCGTGGAGCTCCAGCAGAAGCTCAAGCTCGTGCCGATCACTCAGTTCATCTACACGGGCATGACCTGCGTCCAGTTGAGCATGAGCGACACCCTCGTGGGCACTGCGCTCAACGTCGTGCAGAACGGCAAGATCCTGGCGCAGCTGGCCGCGATGGCCATCTCGGCCGAGGCCCTGATCCTGATCGCCAAGGGCTGGAAGATCACGCGCGAGTCGCTGCAGGTGCGCGAGCACCAGTGGATCCGCTTTGTGACGCTGCTCTGGGCCACGTCGTACATGGTGCTGAAGACCTCGAGTGTGCCGAGCGTGGCCGTGTTCCTGGTCTGGGGCGTGACCTGGGCCGCCATCGTGTTCATGATCTGGTACAACTCGGCCTTCAATATGAACATGCTCAAGTACCAGATGGCCATGGTGCGCGAGCTAGCCATCGAGCCCGTGAACACGCCAGTCTACACCAAGTACATGCTCTTCCGGCGGTTCCGCGCGCTGCTGGCCATCTACATGGCGCTGTCGTGTGTCCTGGGCATCATGGGCATGCTCAATGACACCGCCTACCAGCGCTGGCAGTTGAGCTCGTCCGTGGCCGACGAAGCGCTCACGCTGCTGCTGTTCGTAGCACTGGGCTACACGTTCCGCTGCCGCCGGTTCAGTCGCCTGATGCGTGCCAGCTTCGCACCAATGAGTCTGGATGGACCACACCACCACCTGTCGCAGTCGCCTCGTCGACTCAGCAGCATCATTGCCCCGGCGCCAGCGGATGAAGACGAAGTGAGCCCGCCTAGCGCCTATCCGGCCAAGATGGTGCTGGTGCTCAATCCAGACGACGCGCAGCTGCTGGGCACGGCCTACCAGACGCCGTCGCCGGCCAAGAAGCTGGGTAATGAGCCAGCCGAGACGACAGAGCAGCAGCAACAATAGCACTAACGTTAGCATGAGATGATACGGACGACTGAGATATTCTTTCGCCTAGTGCGTGAGACAGACAGGGAAGGCTGATAAGATTTCGCTGAGATAGGCGCAGCCGTAAGAATAGACTTAGCTTCGCCCCGACTCAGACCGGAAGACGTTTGCGTTGGAGCTCACAACCGAAAACGCCAGCGCCATGGCATCTCTTTCTACTTCGCTGCTGCTGCTATGGACGCTAATGCTGCAGCTTTGGCTGCTGACTCAAGAGAGCGTGGCAGCGGGCGCGAGCAAGAGCTCGTTCAAGTACACGACCCATGCGGACTCGACGGACCAGTACGTCTTGGCTCTGGCAGAGTACGACTTCCGCGGCGGCGGCTTCATCGACCTCTCGCTGGACATTTCGTTGGATCTGGCTGCTGGCCAGAGCGACCAGGGCCGCACCATGCTGTTCCTGCTGATCTGTGACGCGGCGGCCATCGCGATGATCGACAACCCGCCGCTCAGCGGCACCGGGTCGATCCTCAACAGCTGGCCAGGGCCTTCCTACTGCTCCATGGCCAACCGCACGCTGGGCGATCTGTGCACGTCGTTTCCTCTGCCAGACGACAACTCCATGCCCAATGCCTACCACGCGCTGTTCTACATGGCGTCGACGCTCCAGACCATCAACCTCGCTGGCGCCGACACGCTGTATCTGCTGATTGACGCCTGTGAGGCCGTCGGAGGCGAACGGGGCGTGCTGCGCTCCTGTCTTGCCAAGCCACAATCGAGCTCTGGGCCGTGCTTCAAGTGTCCGCTGAACAACCCGTGGGTCTCCAATTCGAACACATCCTCGGCTCACTGCGAGATCCCGTCCGCCGTTGAGCCCTCGATCCACCTGGATGCCGCCATGAACCTGTGCTCCAGCCAGGGTGACTGCCTCGGGTCCACGCCGCGCTTTGAGCTGCTGGTGTACGTAGTACTGGCGATCGTCTGGGCGCTGACCACGGTCATCTGGACCGTGCACATCAACGCCATGCAGGACGCCGTGGTGGAGCTCCAGCAGAAGCTCAAACTCGTGCCGATAACGCAGTTCGTCTACACGGGCATAACCTGTGTCCAGTTGGCTTTGACTAGCATACTCGCGGGCACAGCCCTCAATGTCGTGCAGAACGGCGCGATCCTAGCCCAGCTTGTCGCGATGGCCATCTCGGCCGAGGTCCTGATTCTGATCGCCAAGGGCTGGAAGATCACGCGCGAGTCGCTGCAGGTGCGCGAGCACCAGTGGATCCGCTTTGTGACGCTGCTCTGGGCCACAGCCTGCATCATGCTCAAGACGTCAAGTGCGGCCAGCGTGGCCGTGTTCCTGGTCTGGGGCGTGACCTGGGCCGCCATCGTGTTCATGATCTGGTACAACTCGGCCTTCAACATGAACACACTCCGGTATCAGATCGCCATGGTGAGGCAGCTGGCCATCGACCCAGCGACCACGCCGGCGTTCACCAAGTACATGCTCTTCCGGCGGTTCCGCGTGCTGCTGGGCATTTACTTGGCGCTGTCGTGCGCTCTGGGCATCGTGAGCATGACCAACGACAGTACGGCCGATCCCAACCTGCAGGTCAGCTCATCAGCTGCGGACGACGTGCTCACGCTTCTGCTGTCCGTAACACTGGGCTACACGTTCCGCTGCCGCCGGTTCAGCCGGTTGATGCGCGCCAGCTTTGCGCCAGTGGACCCGCGGTCCTCGAGCCAGCCGCCCTCGCCGCATCGCCTGAGCGTGGTCGCTCCAGCGCCGGCCGACGAGGACCAAGCCGACCCGAACCCCAGCAGCCCAACCAAGATGGTGCTGGTGCTCAACCCGGACGACGCGCAGTTGCTGGGCACGGCCTTCCAGCCGCCCACGACATCATCGCCGGTCAAGAAGAGCGCGCCGGAGCAATAGCAAGGGCGTTGGTTTATTGATACTTACTGAATTGTTTACTGACAGATAGAGCTCACACGTCACAGATTTTGGGTTTTTGCGTTGTCACAATCGGATCGCCGGGGCAAACGCGATGGACGAGCCCACGACTAACGCCGAGCTCCAGCCGTTGTCGGTTTCGCTGCTGTGGCGTAGCTCCTCTGTGGGCAGCTCCAGCAGCGCGTCGTCGTTCAGAAAGGGCTCGAACAGCTCCTGACACTCGCGCGCACTGGGCATGGCCGTCAGGGTCAGCGCGATGGCAGGCTCGTTCTCGGCGGGCACGGTGGCGGCCCGCCTCCGCCGCGCGTATTGACGTTCCATCTGGTGGTGTTCGCAGAACGCATGCAGGGTCGTCGTCGTCCCGTTGCGGCGGTCCAGGGTTTGGCAGCAGCTCGGGTGTTGACAGCGCTGATCATCGGCATTCTCGTTGGCGGCGGCGGTGGGCTGCGTCATGCTCTGTGCGGAAGGGCGCGAATTGCACACTGCCCAACCGCCGCGGGCATTGTCCGCCCCCAATGGAGAGGATCGCTCGAGATCCTTGCGTCAGTCCAGGCCTCGTTTGCTGGCCCGTTTGAGTCCGGCATGCGATTCCGCAGGTCATGTAATCAGACAGTAACTCCTCGTACATGGACAGCGCAAGATACCGCGAGTAACGGTATGCATTCTGACAGGTACCAAAGACCAGACAGGTGTCAACTCGTGGCATCACGCTACGGACCATGAGCGCCTCGACAATGATTTCGAACCAATCCGGCAGCCGGAGGGAGGGTTCTCGGGCTCCGTAGAGACCGGTCCCACTGCTTGTGAGGCTCCCTCTGGGGCCCCATCCCGTCGACCCGCGGCAGCTGGCTGCTACGGTACTCCAGCCGCGTAGCTAACGCGTTGAAGTGACCTGGTTCTGCGCGAACATGCCCCGCTGCTGTCGGCTGGCGTACCGTGTTAATGCGGTCACGAGGTGGGGACGCTGATGCGCAATTGCGGCCGCCGAAGGCTGTTGAATAGTGCGGACGCACTTCCTTGAGCTGGTTGGTTGGCTGGGTCACTGGGTGAGTGGGTCGGAGGAGGTCCATGTGGTCAATGCGTAGCAGTGCAATCGATCAGATTAACTGGTCGATTGCACAGTGGAATTCCATTGAATATCAGGCCTCTGCAAGACTGAACAGTAGGTCGCCCAAATGCAGATCGGATGCGCCTCAGTCCAGTGCCGCTGCTGCAATGCTTCGGTTCGTCTGCCATTCTTCCCATCAGTGGTCGCCTGCCTGACTGCCTTGCAAGTCAGGCCGAGAGCGCACGTACGCCGGCGGGATGTAACACATTGGCGAGTCCTTGTGCTGGTGCCCGCCCTCCACGCCACCCAGGAAGAGACGATCCAGTGGTATAGTAGTCGCTCGTCCGGCGCTGAGAGCCACCAATGTCTGTCCCTTGGGCCATCGGGTCGTGGAAGCAAGACAACGTGTCATCCATGGCGAAGTAACGGGTGCGTGCTGATTGCTGCACAGCCCCAGAGTGGTTCTCTGTGTGACGAGGATGCTTAGCAACAGGCACGCCACTTCTTAGGCAGGAAAGCACGACACCAACCGTCGGGAGCTTCCGCGGGTGAGTAACTTCACTTTGGGCTCAGATCAGAGTCCACGGCGAAGCCAGCGTTTCAGCACCAGCTGACTGGACTGAAGATTCCGCCACCGACTGGTGTACCATGCTACTTATCGGTGGTACTAGCCAAGTCAGCCCTTGGGCGTTCCCCAGAGAAGAGACCGAACGCATCAAATGCTGCAGTTGGGGTCGGCGTCCAATGCGCCGCCCAAGACGACGCGCACCCGGCGCCGCAAGGCGGACCCGCAGGTGGCGCTGGAGCACAAGCGGCAGCTGCATCGCGTGCTGGTGAAGAAGGCCTACTACCAGCAAGCCGTACGTGCGCCCTTGGTGCTTCCTAGCGGCTTCTCTGCTAGTCATGACCATCCGTCGCTCTCTTGTGATGGCAGAACACGCTGAACGCGCTGCGCCTGGAGGAGCAGGAGCTGGAGAGCAGATACCAATGGCTGCTGGTGCAGCAGCAGACGAAGATCGACTCGCAGGTCGCGCGCGGCGACATCGTGGATGACGATCGGCTGTTGATGGTGCAGCTCATGCGGATCAAGCAGGAGATCGTCGAGGAGAACAAGCGGCTGCGCGAGCTGCACGACGAGTACCTCAAGTTCCGGCTCACGCTGCAGCAGTCCTCCAAGGCGCTCGTGGATGCGGTCGCCGCCAAGGCCGCGCAGTGCGCACTGGAGAACAGCCGCACGCCGTACGTGACCATCACGCCGCTCACACTAGAGGAGCAGTGCGAGGTCACGCGGCTGGCTTACATCGCCGTGCAGGACTTCCGCCAGAGTCGCGACCTGTACACGCTGAACGCCAAGGTGTTGGGCTGGGAGCATCGGTACCGCTTCGCGGACGACGAGGCGCGGTATCTGCAGTACGCGTTGACCAAGCAGTTCGCGCACACGTCGGCCTACGAGCTGGCGCTGCGCAGTTGGGACATCATCACGACCGCCAAGTCGTACAAGGCGTTGCACTCGGCCTCGCTCCAGTCGCAGATCCATCTGATCCAGCGCATCGACGACGACAACATCGTGCTGTTCCGCGTGCTGCACCGCGAGAAGCTGGACTCTGTGTTCTTCACGCTGCTGCTGGCGTCGCGGTTCAAGACGGAGAAGGGCTGGATGACCATCTACCGCTCGATCCAGCACGATCGCATCACGTCGCGCGCGACTCCGGATCGAGAGTACCCGGACAAACAGGTCGAGTGGCTCGAGATGTTCTCCTGGACGTCGTTCGAGAAGGACGAGAGCAGCGACGCCGTGCGGTTCGACTTTGGCGGCGAGATGCGCCACTCGACCACAGCCAACGCCAAGTTTTGGATGCTGGAGACGCTCATGATGGCCGTGCGATGGGAGACCATGGCCGTGGCGCCCTTATTTAAACTCACGTAGTGTACCCACGCCTGATCTGAGAATGGGGAAGTGAGCCCAACCGACCAACGCACGCCTGAGTGGGTGATAGTGGCTCGTTTGCCAGCAGAGCAACTACTACTGTGCAGCTGCCGCCATGGGTTCACGCTGTCCACCTGTCTCAAGCCGAGTCGCACGTGAAGCAGAAGGCTATGTACGTCTGTGCCTGCGCAATAATAAATTAACGAGGCAATTCTATATGCTTGTACCGCCGCCTCTTGCGTGTGGGAATATGCTGATCCATCAGCATGGGGACGCCTCGATGGCGATCGTGGGGCCGATGGCCATGTTCTCCCACCGCACGGCCGCGAACAGCACCTCCATGAGCCAGATGTGGGTCGTGGTCGCGCCGCCGATGGACCCGCCGAAGTGCACGAGGCAGGAGCTCGGGCTCTGGTCTCGGAAGATGACCCAGAGACAGGACTCGGACCATACTTCCTTGCGCAGCGGCTTGCGCGCTGCCAGCGTGCGCGCTTCCTCGATCACGCAGTTGATGCCGTCCTCCTCAAACTGCACCAGGTCCTTATCCACGGAGCGAAAGACGAGCATGAAGCCGCCGTCCTCAAGCTGCAGCCGCGCGAACAACAGGATGGTCTTGACCACCACGAGCATGCCGGCCGGCTCGACTGTGCGGTACAGCAACAGCGTGTCGGCGTTCACGCGCTGCAGCACGTGCAACTCCACGCCGAGCGAGGGCGTGAACACGCCCGCGTAGGTCTTGGGCGACGAGAAAATGGTCCAGCTGCGGCTCAGCAGCGTACTGGCGCCCACGCCGTAGACGTCCTTCTCTAGTGCGAACCGGAGCTCGCTGCCACGCACCTGCCGCTGGTCGGTCCAGCCAAACACGCGAGCACCGGAGCTCCACTTGTCTGGGCCCGTGATGAACGCCATGATGTCGTCCTTGGCCGCCGCGATGATGGTGGCGCAGCGCTGGTCCGACAACGGGCGCAGGTGGAACGGCACGTCCACACTTGGCAACTGGGCCTCCGAGTCCAGAAGCTGCTGCACGCGGCTCTGCACTTTCATCTGCCGCGCATTGTACGCGTAGAGCTCCTCGTTCTCGCGCAGCAGCGCGTCCTTGAGCTCCTTGGCCTCGAGGTACTTGTGCAGGATCGGCACGGCCAGCGCACGCAGGTCGTCGACGTTCGTGGGGTCCTCCTTGACCGCGACGCTGCGCTGGACCAGCAGCTGCTTGTACTCCTTCTCTAGCGCCTCGAGCTCCTGCTTGAGCGTCTCGAGCGTCGTCTACAGAGCGGCTCCATGGTTAGCGACCCGAGTGCATTCTCATTGCATTATCCATGTGGTCCACGCAAGCATTACGCACGATTTTCTTATTGTACGACCGCTTGACGTACTCGCGATGCCGCAGCCGCTTCTTGTCCGCCATGGCGGTGGTGGTGGCCGCGCCGCCGCGCCCTTTCCCACGACCACCTGCGGCGGTGGCTGCACTGACGAAGGCCGCAGGTGGATTCGCATAAGAGGGCTGGTTACGAGTCGCCGGACCAGTACCACGAGGGCTGGGCGAGGCCCAGTGCGTCGGCTCCATCTTCCTGGAAACCCAGATCTGGGGTTTCTCGAACAAGTGCGGCCCAAAGAGTCCCACCGATTGCCCCAGAAAAAAGAAAAAAATCCAATAAAAGCAACGCCGCGACCCTTTATTAGGCGTCCCCAAGCCATTATTTAAGTGTAAAGCGCCAGTGCCATCGCAATGTAACCGGCACAGTAAACAGCGGCAGCGCACGTGAGAGGCAATTGCTCTCGCTTGCAGCAGCCCATGCGGCCCAAACCGCATCGACCACTTTCCGATTCGCGTCCGCCCACGCCAGCGCCATGGCTCCACAGTTCGAGCTACTCGTGACGAGCTCTTCGTCCACAGATGAGGATCCGAGCCACGCCGCCCACGATGAGGAGGATCGCAAGGAGCGCAACCGCCAGAAAGTGAGGCGCCACTACTACCGCAAGCTGGTAAGGCATGGGGATGGGATGAAGCTGCCTAACCGGGGAATAATCAGATCTGAGTTATGTCGCTTTGGTGTGGGTGCAGAACATGTTGAACGACCTCCGCACGACTGTGCGCACGCTCAAGGAGCAATACGACACTCTGGTGGCCATCAACGACAACGGCACGACGAGCAATGGAGCGCCCGCACTGCGCGAACAACAGCAGCAGCCAGACCGCCGGGATCTGCTCAAGCAGATCGAGAGCGTGCGCAAGGAGCACCTGCAGGCCGTGCAGGAGCACAAGCTGCTGCAGGCCAGCGTGCAGAACTACGTGCAGGTTCGCCTGCAGGTCGAAGAACTGCTGCTCTCGGAGCGCGTGATCAACACCAATGAAGGTCGCACGGCACTGTCGCTCGCGACCAAGACCCTCAGCGTGCAGGAATGCCGCACGATCGCCGTGCAGGCGCTGGACGATGTCATGGCGCTCGAGACCACGCCGGTGTTCAGCAACCTGGACACCAACTACATGAACTGGCGCGGTCACCAGTGCGTGGAGGACGGGCTGTGGAAGTACCGACTGTCGAGGACCCTGCTGGGGCTCAAGGCCGATACCCTCGTGGCATCCACATGGCCGATCCTGACCAACCCAGCGACCATCGCGGGCATGTACTCGGCCAATGTGGACATGTTCTGCCGGCTAGTGCAGACCGTGGACGACGACAATGTGATCATGTTCCAGGAGTACAGCTCGCTGGACTTTGCTGGCCTGCAGGTGTTCATGAAGAGCCTGTTCTTGATGACCAGGATCCAGACCAAGACCGGGTTCCGACTCATCATGCGCAGCATCGACCCGCAGCGCATGCTGCTGCACGATCTGAGCGCCGGCGGCACGCCTCTGCACGAGCGCACGGGCGACGTCGTGTGGCAGGACATCTTCACGTGGTGAGTATCATTGTTCCCATACAACATTGTGTTTTGGTGTGGGGCTCATGTGGTCTGCTGCTCTGGTGTCAGGCTCACGTGGGACCGCACGGGCAAGGACAACTCGGACTGCACCTGCGAGATCGCCGGTCTGGCTGCCACCATGGGCTCCAACGCCGACCGTTGGGCCGTGGAGATCCTCACGCTCGTGACCCAGTGGGAGAAGCTTTTCTGCGGCCCGCTCTTCACGGTGCCGCCCGAGGAGCCATAAGGACCCTCCGGCCATTGTACGTCGGATACATATGCAAACTCAAGTGTCGTTAACTCCTTTCCATTAAGCAACCAATAATGACGTCCAAAGCAAAACTGCGGTATTATGATACACGGTGGCACCAGAAGCCTTCACTGCTGGAGCAGGATCTGCGGCCCGATCACGTGCGCCTCGCAGCGCATGGAGATCATGAGCATCTCCAGCATCCACCAGCTGGCTGCCAGCAGCGGCGTGCCCGGGATAATGCCGCCAAAGTCGTCTCGGCAGTCCTGGCCGTGCGAGCCCGTGGCGCTAAACTCACTCCAGATGAATGTGTCCAGCCACGTGTCCTCCTTCTGCGGCTCAAGCTTGGTGCGGCCGCGGCGGTCGCGCGTGCCCTGCTCGCCCTGACTGCGCAGATACTGCTTCGGGTCCAGGCCGCGCATGAGCAAAAAGTTGCCGCGACCGTCGGCCTGCGGGATACGAGACACCAGGATGAGCGCTCGGATGCGCATGTCCTCGTTCCCGCGCTCGAGCGTGTGGTAATACACCACGTTGTCCGCGTCTATCTGCTGCACGATCTCGAAGTGGACCTCGAAGTTGGTCGAGTAGACCTTCTCCAGCAGATGCGGGGTCGAGAGGATCTCCCACGTGCCCATGGAGATCTCCTCGACCGACCGGTCCGTGAAGATCTTCTCGAGCGAGAACAGGAACCGGTCCTTCTCAAGCTTGTGCCGGTCGCGCCACCCGAAGAACGTCATGCCCGTGGAGAAGTTGCTGTCGCTCTCGCGGAACGCCTGCACCTCCTTGTACGCGCGCGCGGCGATCGCATGGCACTCGCGCAGCGTGAGCGGGTGGATCGTGATGGCCGGGTTACGGCGCTTCTGCTCCTGCGATTGCGCCATAGCCGCGATACTCTTGCTCTCGGCCGTGTACAGCTGACCCATTTGCTTCTCCATGGCCAGGTATTGCGTGTGCACGCGCCGCAGCTCGTCGTTCTCCTTGCGCAGCGCGTGTTTGACCAATGCCAGCTGTGTGTACTTGTCGTGGACCGCGTACTTGCGCGACCGTCGTGCAGCCTGTGCGGTCTCATGCGGCCGCGTGGGGCGCGCGTCCTGCGCGTGGCGCTTGTTGAGCAGCGCGGCGTACTCGGCCTCGTAGGCCTCTACCTGCGCACGCAGCTCATTCAGTGTGTTCTGGTATCAGACAAAGAAGTCACACACGCGTTAGTGCACTTGTACGCACACGGACTGAGGCGGCTGGTAAGTAATCCGCGCCCCAAGGAAAAAAGATGTACGTACAATTTTCTTGTAGTAACAGCGTTTGACGATAAGGCGATTGCGGGCGCGCTGCTCGGCGTCCGAGAGCGGCACGGATCCCACTGACGACGAGGAGGACGAGGCGATGGAGACCGTGTCTAGGCTCGTCGTCTTGCCCGGGTGCTGCTGCTTCATCACATAGGCCGCCGAGATGTCCAGGATGTCCAGCTTGGGCTCGTGCAGCTGCGCGAATATGTCTTCGACGTGGTCCATGAGTGGATAAGTGAGACTCGCTTGCTCGCCCACCTCACTCATCCACGTCTGCTTCTTTTTCGTTCTTGGCCGCGGGGGCTGCGAACGTGGAACCGGATTGGTCGACTCTGAGCCGGTAAAACGGAGATCCCTGGGGATGAAAAACGAGCACGCCCTGACCTTATTTCGGGTCTTGTGACCAGAGACCCATCTTATTCGCTGAACAAAACGCCACCTAATTCTACCCTTCAATGAGGTTTATTCTTCGACGGAACCCAAGGTGGATTTGAGGACGTGCAAGGGTTGGGGGACCATATGGTGTGTTTATTGTCTCTATGGGCATTTTTGCAGCAGGCGTTTTATCATCCACCAGAAGTATTGATTTGCTTCACACATCCAGCCAGCTCTGTCAGTCCTGTGTAACCCTTGCGCATGGGTGATGTGAACATCGAGCAGTGTTTGTGCTGGTGGATTGCCCCTGCGTACGCTTAGCACGTAGTAACAGCCCTCCATGCAGGCTTTCGTTCGCGATCGCTGCGTCAAGTTGATTGGGAGAATCCTTGGAGAATCGCAGGTTCAACGAAATAGTCCCATGTACCGGTAGCGTTAGGAGCCAGTCTCTGTCGCTCGCTCGTTCGGGCGGACGAGGATCCATGTCTCGGGGGGCGGCTGGATATTGCACCAAAGGAAGCCCAGGGGCGGACCTGCCATTAGTCACCATTGCTTGCGCACACACATACCCACCCATGCGCCTCCTCTCCTCTTCTCTCTCGTTCTTTCCTTTATGGACAGTCCTACGAGATGCAGCCGTCCCATTCGCGAATGAAAGAGATCGGTTGAGTCTTCTGGGTAATATCTGTGATATGCTGCGTCTGCTCCAAATCGCGGCTTGGCTTGCCTCCGTATGTCGGCTCCTCATCCACAAGAATGCTCGAATGAGTCAGTGAGACAACGATTAAATGCTTCCCGCAGCATTTCCGGCTCGAGATAAGATGTCACCTATGAGCCACGTGTGCGGATCGGATCGTGTGGCTGCTCCGCCCCTCGACCCAAGGATCGCGTCGTCCGCGATTGCTTGTCTGTCTACGCTTCAAGGATGACTGACCCTTTGGTCGTGTGTAATTAGCGAGTTGCTAATGCCTTGCCTGCGACAGCCAAGAAGATGTATCATGCGGCGCTGATTCGTGTTGATGTCTTCTTGGCCCACCGGAGAGGGGTTTCCGTGCAAACTGAATGGTCCATTGCAACGGTCATCCATACTCAGGTTTTCGCACTCCATCATCATTAGAAGTGATTGCACAAAGGCGAGAACGACAACCTCGCGACGTTCGCCGTGATTCAACGTCATTCAACACGAATCCCAGGAAAGGATGGAGGGGCGGGGCGAGTAGCCGCCTCTTCTCTTGGTCCGAGGCTCAAGCTTTTCACCACGCTCCATCCCAGAATGCAAGCGATGACGCCTCACCATTGCTTGAGGCTGGTCGCTGCGTTGCACAAACCTCACGCATCTGAAACAGATTTGCAAGGGAGACTGTGAGTGTTACCAACACGTCAAATGTGTAAGCGATCCTCTTTTGCGGGTGTGAGGCTGGCGGTGTCCCACCGTGCGGCCGATAAGCACTCGGAGCAGCCATTACCTTCGCCCGGGTCCGTAACTCACGCTTTGTGGACAGCCAGCCCAGTTTCCCAGTCGCAGTTTTCGGATCGCGTTCCACACATATCAATCCACGCGCTCCCCACCAAGAGTGCGTACATTACTCGATTTGCGCACCGCAAGCGAGTCCCTTCCGGCCTTCCACTCTACTATGATGCGGATCGCCGACCTACTCAACACGGACGCCAGCGCCACGCGGCCGCGCGCCTTCACGACCGAGGAGGATTTCATGCGCGCGTCCATCGCGACCACCGGCAGCGCCGGCGACGAGTCCAGCTCGAGCCACGACGAGTACGAGCAGGACGAGAACCGCCTGAGCACCTCGTCGCTCTTCGGTGCTATGACCTTGACGCAGACCAAACTGGCGCTGCAGCGATCACCGACGGCAGTGAGATCGCAACGCAGTCGCTTCATGACGATCACTAACATCACCAACCCGACGCCTCCGCTAACGGAGACCACCGACGCACCTGCGACCGAGGCACCCACCAAGCGACAGAGCAAGAAGCGAAGCACGCGCTCACTGCTGCCAGCTGAATCGGAGGTCGATCGACGCACGAAGCAGCGCCTGATCGTCAAGCGCTGCTACTACAAGAAAATCGTACGTGGCATCGTGCCCTGGCTGCTGCCGTGAGTCTACGAGCCTTTACTGACGTTCGAATTTCCCTGTTTTTTCCATTGCAGAACACCATCAAGACGCTCCGCTCTGAAGCCGATGAGCTCGAGGCCCACTTCCGCGCTGTGCTACGTGAGCGCCAGCGCGAGGAAGCGCGCAAGAGCGACCCAACGCAGGAGCCCAGCCTCTCGGAGCTGTACCTGCAGACGCTGGACGTGAAGGAATCGCTGCGCAAGGAGAACATTCGCCTCCGCCGACTCGCCGACGAGTACTACATGAAGAACCAGGGCCGCGTGCGCGTGCTCCTGGAGGGCGACTACAAGGACCTGATCCTGTTCCGTCCCGCCCTTGACAACTAACCTATGAACCCAACCACCAACACACGCACGAAGTGTGTACCAGCACCAGCTCATCAACACCAATGACCTGTGTGCTCCACCCTACTCAGCCTCCGCTGATTATACGCCCTCCCAATCCATCCGACACGACCAGCAAGGAAGGATACATCAAATTTTATTCGATCTATAAACCAACTCAAAATGAATCTTGCGCATTGCAATTGAAATCATGACGACATCGACATTTATTTATTGGCTGTGTTTACAAGGCAAAGATTGCATACAGACATACAGTATTCGCTCATAAACATACTTACAAGATACTCCTCTCGTGGCGGTTGCGACGAGCTGCGCATACACAGAGAGCCATCGACAGCGGCGCCTCAGAGCCGCAGACTCACAGGGACATGCACAGCCATGGCAGCAGGCACTCACACAGGCTCTCTTGCCAGAGTTGCGCGTGCTGGACCAAGCAATGCAGGAAGATCAAGTTTTGCATTCGGAGCGGTGACACCCACTCATGAGGTGCTTACTTCGTCGCGCAAGACCTATCGATGCGCTGGTGGCACTACATCCCGACGAGAAAATCCAGCAAGATGCGATGCATGGGCTGCAGCGCCGCTGGATTTTGTTGTCGCTGCGTAGCGCTCGATGTGCTGCACTCGCGCGCGACCTCCGACGCTCTTCTCCATGTTGCTGTATCTTCCGCTGCATCTGTGGTCCAAGCATGAGCTTTGCAGCCACATGGCCCGTCAGTAGCTACACGTGATTGGCTCACTCACTGAAACATATGATTATCAAACGCGTAAAAGAGCCCAGATGGTGTCAATAGAAACTGGCATCGTGTGCTTACGAAACAGCGGGCCGTTTGGAACATTCCCGAAGACTTGATCACCTCGCAAACTTATTTGCTATGCTTTAGTTTTGGATTAAACGCGCTATTGCCCAGACCACGAGATTAACCCAACGACTTTTGGGTTTTACACCAAAACCAAACAACTATACATGTGACAAGAGTGTATACGTGTATACCTGTTGCATTCACGCAGATGGCGAGAGTAAAACCTTTCATTTCCATTCCTCTCCCATCATGCTAAGGTTTTACTTATGTCCGCGTTTCGTTTACGCACCTTGATTGGCTGCGTGGGTTGCACGCATTCAGGGCCACTCTCAGGCTGCGCATCCAGCGTCCATTCAGAGCGACCACTATCCGATTCGCCATGTCCACTACCAAGACCCTCAACCTGAACGACGCCGCTGACAAGGCCCAGGCCCTGCAGCAGATCGCGTCCGTGATCCCAGTCGTGCCGTTCCATGGCGTCGACAGCTTCTTTGACATCGGCGGTCTGCTGGCCAACCCCAAGGAGCTCAACCTGTGCCTCGACCTGCTGGCGCACGAGATCGAGCCTCTCCTCGACCAGATTGACTCGATCGGCTGCTTTGATGCGCGTGGCTTCCTCTTCGGCCCCCACCTCGGCGCCCGCTTCAACAAGAAGGTGTTCATGTTGCGAAAGCCCGGCAAGATGCCGAGCGTGAGCGACACGATCGAGTACTTCAAGGAGTACTCGGGCGACAACGCCACCGGCGGCGACCATCTCAGCATCCAGGAGTACGCTGTGAAGAAGGGCGACCGTGTGCTTCTGATCGATGACCTGCTTGCCACTGGTGGCACCGTTGAAGCCGGCATGCGCCTTATCCAGCAGGCCGGCGGCTCCGTCACGGCCGCGCTCGTGGTTGTCGAGATCCAGGTGCTCAAGGGCCGCGAACGCGTGCTCAAGGCCGCCACGGAAGGCACGCAGCTCATCACGCTCCTGACCGAGAACAGCTTCTAGAATACTTCAGCAGCTTCGATCTCGCTCCAGAGCTGGAAGAGCTGTCTGCCGCCTCGTCCGACCGACCGACCTCCTAGAAATTTCGTTTTTTAGTTATAGAACCCTTCACAATACACACAACTATACTCAATTCTCCCCACACATGCGTTCTGTGTACAAGGAGCCGATAACGAAACGTGGACACATACCTCATGCAGTAGTACTGCAAATGGTGGCTCACCTGACAATCTCTTGGCACACGAAGGAAAGTGTGTGCGCAAATCTTTTGGCCTGCGGAGACCAAATAAGCTCTTGTTAACTTTGGGGTCGGAGCGGACGGAATCCGAAGCCACGCACGCAAGAAGATCTCGTGCGGCTTTCGTTTCAGTGAGTTCAGCGTATCAGAGTGTCTTTCACAGAATGTACCGCATTTTATTGGCGTCAGGGTTTTTCGCCATCAACTCGCGCAACCCAGCGGAGGAGGGGACGGGGAGGGGAGAGGAGAGGAGGAGTTGGAGGAGTAGCGCAGTCCCACTTTGGGTGTCTATTCACTCTGGCAGGTCCAGCCAACCGCTATGAACGTCAGTCAGACCCGGGCCGAGCGCCGCAATATTAATTTCCGAAGGTCCCTTTGAGCAGTACGCTCTGTTTCTGCACATTGGGGCCATAATCCAAACCGCAGAGGCCCCTCAGAGACCTCTCGAAGGCACGACGAAGGCGCGCGAAAGCGAACGCGAAGAGCTCAATTGGCCCAAGAGCAGAGCAATCACAAGACGGCTGCGCACACGTTGATTCGTGACGATGCCGGCCCGCAGCGCAGTTGAGACGGAGTCGCCCGAGGTGCTGGAGCGCCGACGCAAGCAGCGCGACCTGAAGCGGCGATCACGTGAGCGTCGGAAGGTGAGGTTTCTCCCCATCCTATGGTTCTGGTCGATTAAGTGTCGGTCAGTGACTGACGTGAGTGTGTCGTTTCGTGGCTGCAGAATGATGTCGAGGGCATGCAGGAGCAGGTCAAGGTACTGGAGAACGTGTACGCGCAGATGTGCATGACCAAGGTCACGCAGCAGCAGATGCTCACAGGCCCCAACTCGCACATGGACAAGCTCATGGACCAGTACGTCAATGCGCGCGAGGAGCTTGAGGTGCTGCGCAACGACAGCACGGCCATGAAGCAGCGGCTGGTGGAATTTGACCGGTTCTCCTCCGCGCTGGAGGGCCTGGTGTCCGACATGGGCGGCATGGACACGAGCAAGACAGTCACGCGGCCACCGACGCCGCCGTCCCCGCCGCCGTCCAGCGCAGACTTCACGCCGCTGTCGGAATCCGCGATCCATCAGATCATCAAGGACTCGTACGACCAGATCTTCAACCGCAAGTACCACGGCCGGCGCGTGAGCACGGAGCTCGAGGTCTTTGGCTGGAAGGACGAGCGGTACATGGACGCCACGTCCATGCAGTACTCGCTGTCCAAGCACTTCTTCCACGCGCCCATGGAGACGCTCATGGAGAAGACGTGGGAGATCGCGACCACAGTCAAGCACATGAAGACGATCCAGAAGTCCACCATCGGGCTCGAGGTGCTGCAATTTATCAACAACGACACCTTCATCCTGCGGCGGCGCGTGCACCATGCGGCCCTGGACACTGTGGCCTGCGCCGACATGCTCATGTTCCGCTTCCGCACGGACCAGGGCTACGTGGTGGCGTATACGGCGCTGCAGAACCCGGCCGCCGCCAAGCAGAGCGAGTCCATCGACGGCAAGGAGCCCAAGGTGACGTGGGTGAAAATGCTGCAGTGGTTCACGTTCGAGCGCGGCGATGAGCCTCGGTCGCCCGAGATGGAGGCCAAGCAGCAGGCGATCTGGGACGGCTGGAGCGCGGCCATCCCATCGATCGACCCGACCCCACCGCCCGAGGAGTACCACACTGACTGCAAGGTCACGTTCGGCGGCTCGCTGGACAATACGGACCCAGCATACGTGAGCTTCTTCCTCGTGGAAGTCGTGTCGATCATTTTCCGTTGGGAGCAGCAGGTCACGAGTCGCCGGCTCATGTTCCACGTGTCCTGAGCCCACCGGATTGGTCTGTATGAAGTCACCCTTGAATTATAAAACTACGATGCGTGTTGACAAGTTGACTTTAGTGTGGAAGTATGGTTTTAGTCATTGGAGGTTTCAGAGCCAGCTGACACAAAGGCATGGTAATTCCGATGCCTCCGTTTCATCAACACATCAAAGACTCCCGATCCACAGACGAGCATGGGCATTAAATCTATTGCACCCCAGGCTGCTATTTGAAGGGGTTCAGTATCCAATGCAGCACCTTTGAGTCTGCTTCCTGGCTCTTGAGAGACCAACGTGCTTGCAGATTCGACTGCCCGGCCATTCACTCCATGAGTTGCTGCTTGTAATCATGTGGTTCAACTTGGGGGCTTCCAAACAATCCGCCGAAGTAATTTATAATGTACAGATTTCCTCCAGTGCACATCCCAGCCTTGCGCTTTCTGTAGACGGGTAATTTACGGTTAACTTCCCCTCCAGGTTCAACCTGGCGACCTGTGGGGCCGATTGCCATTCGGCTACTGGCTGCTCAGTTGAAGCCCCGCCCCAGTCCACGGACCCAGAGACCTCATGCTGGCCGCTCGACTACAACGCCACACCACGCGCCAGGTGCGTGCGCTGCGCTGCGCTGGCCCCTCGACCTCTGTCTCTTGCTGACTGTGCTGCGTGTGGACGTGCTCAGGGATCCTGGCTGGCGCGTCGATGGCGCCACGACAAGGTCTACGCGGACGCGGCCGAGGCCGTGAAGGACATTCCCTCGGGCGCCACACTGTGCGATCCGCTGCAAGACCTGCTGCTGCTCGTGATCAAGGGCTGACTGACTGAGCGCATTTTGGCGGTAGGATCGTGGGCGGCTTTGGCTTATGCGGCATCCCGGAGAACAGCATCCAGGCGCTTGTCCAGCAGGTTGGCTGCAATTGCACGCCTGTATCTTGCTGATGACCACCAGTGACTGATTCGCTTACTGGATGCGTGTGCGTCTATAGGGCGCCAAAGACCTGACGTGCGTGTCCAACAATGCTGGCGTGGACGATTTCGGCCTCGGCCTGCTGCTGCAGACGCGTCAGGTGCGATGCGCACGCGCACAATGATGGCTTCCTTACGACTTGACTCATATCGCCTGGGATTACCTTCAGATCAAGCGCATGATCTCATCTTACGTGGGCGAGAACGCGCTGTTCGAGAAGCTGTACCTCACGGGGCAACTGGAAGTCGAGCTCACACCGCAGGTTCGCTGGCTGGCTGCGTACAGCTCTTCGCACTTTGGCTGACGGTGGTTGTGTAGGGAACGCTCGCAGAGCGCATCCGTGCTGGCGGATCCGGCATTCCTGCCTTTTACACGCCCACGGCGTACGGCACAGTGATCCAGGTTCGGCTCATGCTCGAACTCTCGTCCTTGTATCTCCCATCCGCTGACTGATCCATTCTGGTGTCGAGTAGGAAGGCGGATTCCCGATCAAGCTCAATGCAGACGGCACCACCGACATCCCCAGCGCGCCTCGGGAAGTGCGCACCTTCAAGGACCGCAAGTACGTGATGGAGGAAGGAATCACGGGCGATTTCGCGCTGGTCAAGGCATGGAAGGGCGACACGGACGGCAACCTGGTGTTCCGTGGCACCACACGCAACTTCAACGTGGATGCGGCCAAGGCCGGGAAGGTCACGATCGTGGAGGTGGAAGAGCTGGTCCAGCCTGGGGAGATACATCCTGGTACGTGAAATGCTGTTCTGTATTTGATCACGCTCTATCGGGCGCTGTTTCTAATGGGCTTGGGACTCTGTGCAGATGAAGTGCACGTCCCAAGTGTGTTCGTGCAGCGTATTTTCAAGGCCAAGAATCACGAAAAGCGGATCGAGCGATTGACGCTCTCGGACAGCTCGGTAATACACCCGGCTGTACCTGACTCGTGCCCGAATCCTGAAGACTCACGTTGCTTGTCGCCTACTAATGTTTGCAGACCTCTCAGCACAAGGTTTCCCCGGATCGCGAGCGCATCATCAAGCGAGCAGCAAAGGAGTTGAAACATGGCATGTACGTGAACTTAGGCATCGGCCTGCCCACACTCGCATCCAACTACGTCCCAGACGGCGTCAAGGTCGTGTTGCAGAGTGAGAACGGCCTGCTGGGCATGGGTCCGTACCCCAAGCAGGGCGAGCAGGACCCGGATCTGATCAACGCCGGCAAGGAAACCGTGACCTACCTGCCTGGATCCTCGACGTTCTCCTCCTCGGATTCGTTCGCCATGATCCGTGGCGGCCACGTTCATCTGACGATCCTCGGCGCGCTTCAGGTCGCTTCCAACGGCGATCTGGCCAACTGGATCATCCCGGGCAAGATGGTCAAGGGCATGGGCGGCGCCATGGACCTCGTGGGCAGCGGCAACCGTGTGGTCGTGACCATGGAACACAACGCCAAGAACGGAGGCAGCAAGATCCTGAACCAGTGCTCGCTGCCACTGACCGGCAAGGCGGTCGTGAACACCATCATCACGGAGCTTGGCGTGTTTGATGTCGTGCCCGGCAAGGGACTCGTGCTCTCGGAGATCGCGTCCACGACCACTGTCGAGGAAGTGCGCACACGCACGGAGGCTGCTTTCGAGGTCTCACCGGAGCTCAAGACTATGGATGATTGAGTGTAGTAACGCCGTCGTCCTAAGATCTCTGATGCCGTTCTTATCGCATGCGTGAGCTATTTTGATCTACAATACCTTGGCAAAGGACGGCAAACTCTGTCCAGAGCCACTACCGAATTTGCAGCCAGGAGCCAACAGCAGCTCGATCCATTCCATTGCCCATGGCCGCGAAAGCCCCGAGCAAGGAGATCGACTACGTGTCCAAGGAGGCGAATCTCACGTCGCAGATCGAGAGCGAGCGGCAGGCCGCCAAGAAGTGGTGGGATGAGTACGGGCTCTGCTATCTGGACAACGCCAAGGCCGAGGACTTTACCTACGACAACCGCATCCAGGCGCTTAAGGACAAGCTGAACTCGCCCAAGTGAGTGGGAGGCGATAGCTAGGACCGGTGCATCGTTATGCTGCTGACTTCTCTGCCCTTTAGGTTCCAGAAATCCTCGCGCCACACGACACACGCGGACTACGGCTGCCGCCCTCCGTACAAGGAATGCGCCACGACCAAGATCTAAGCAGCTCGCTATAACGATATCTAAGAGAGACCAGTTCATGTCACTCATCCATCATTCCTATTCGGTCTACATACATTCCGGAGAATACAGCGTTACAGTACTGATAAGTGGGGCGTCCCAGAACGCGTTTGCTTGGCGGCGGAACGATGCTAGCGTCATGGCGCTCGCTGTTGCTGTTGCTCTTGGTGGCCGTGGGAGCAGTGCAAATGGTCGCCGCGGACGCTGCCAAACAGACCATTAGCACCAGCACCAGCGTCTGTCAGTACCAGTCCACGTGGTTCAGTATGGTCTGGCAGCGCTGCATCTGTTCGCCATGCGACCGTTGCGAGTTCAGTCTGCACCAGCGGCAGTGCATACAGCTCAAGCCGTCGTCCACCTTGCACGCCCAGTGGAGGAGCGAGTCGCAGCAGGTCTTTGCATTAACGCAGCCAGAGCTGAGCCCTGCGGCGTGGTTCCTTACGTCAAAGGAGCTTGCGCAGGCACGAGGCGGCCTCCCGAGCGTGGACATGCAGGTGTTCACGGAGGGCAACAGCGTCCAGCTCTTTACGGCCACAAACCAGTTCTTCGCGTCGTTGTACGACGATCTACAGAGCCTGGACGATAGCGATGCGCGAGTGCTACTGATCGGCTGGTCGCTGGACAACGTCCCGTTCGTACCGACAGCCCAGCATTGGGCCAAGACCAAGCTCAAGCGGGTGCTTGGGCGGCTGCTGCATCGCAATGTCAGCGTAAACGCGCTCGTGTGGGCGAATCTGATCGAGCGGGAGGCCAATATCGCGATCCAGAAGTACGTGAACAAACACGACACGGGAATACTGCTGTTTGACAACCGCCTGCCGTACCCGACGTCCTCACACCACCAGAAGACCGTCGTGCTCCATGGAGGAGAGCCTAGTGGCCACGGCGTGGCGTACGTGGGCGGAACGGACCTCATGAAGGACCGATGGGACACGCAGTTCCACAACCAGAGCAGGTTGAGACGCCAGCGCCAGATCGAGGACTCGTACGACGGCTGGATGGACGCGTCCTGTCGGATCGCCGGCCCGGCGGTCGTGGACGTCGAGACCAACTTCATCCACCGGTGGAACGACGAGCAGAAGCCACTGCAGGAGACCGACGAGCTGCTGGAGTTTGAGAACCCGTCCATCCGGATACGAGACTTGCGGCTGCCATTGCCCCCTGATCCATCATCATGGGCAGAGAGCCCCAAGCCAGCAGGCACGGCCAGCGTCCAGGTCGTGCGCACGTTCAGCTGTCGTGTCGGCTACGATTTCGCGCCCAGAGGCGAGATCTCGCTGCTGGCATCGCGCCTCAAGGCCATCGACATGGCGCGCAACTTCATCTACATTGAGGACCAGTACTTTATCCACGTACCCGTGCTGCTGCAGGCCTTGCTGGCGAAGCTGCCGACGCTGCAGGCGCTGGTGATCCTGACGCAAAAGTCCTCCATGAGCGAGGCGGCCGTGGGCTACCACATGCTGCTGTACAAGATGCTGCATCCGCTGACCGCGCAGTTCCCGGACAAAGTGGTCGTGCTGACTGTGAAGCCGTCGCTGGAGCTGTACATCCACTCGAAGGTCATGCTGGTGGACGACGTGTACCTCTCGATCGGCTCGGGCAACTGGAACCAACGAAGCATGAGCTCGGACTCGGAGCTCACTGCCAACATGGTGGACACTGCGCTGGTGGATGCCGCCGCCGATGGGATCCAGGTGGCTGCGCTGGCGAGATCGTTCCGCATGCGGCGGTTCAGTGAGCTTTCTGGGCGATCACAGGCTTGGATGGAGGCGCAGAGTCTGCAGCACTCGGTCCAGGCGCTGGTCCAGGCCACGGAGGACCCAGAGAGCCTGGTGGCGCCTCTCAAGGTGCAGTGGGAGCTCTACTACGACGTCTTTCCCTCGGGCTTGAGCGACGTCGTGGACCCATTCGACCAGTGCGATGATGACACCTTCTAATAGAAGCCCCCGCCTCTGTTGGTTTTTATTATAGGACCCTGATCTTCAACTTGGCTTTTCCTCCAATCAGAGAGGACAGGCAGATTCCCAGAACCGACTGCAGGCGACTCTTGGCCCCAGCTGGCGCTATTTTTACATGGAGTTTCAGCAGATATCAATTGATACAGTTCCGTCATGCGGCCCCTTGTGTGGGTTCACCAGATCCCATCTGCATGCGTTTATACCGACTCTCAGATTGCCACAGGTCGTGGATCCCCAGCAGCTCACTCTCCGATTGAGCCGCAGTTACTGAATGACGCCCAAGCCCCGAACGCGCCTCGCGCTCCTGCTGCTCAGCCTCTGCGTCTGTGTGCTGCTCTCTCTGCCTCCCGCCGCCGCCTCATCCGCCAGCCAAATGGACGAAGATCCGACCGCAGTGGTAGACCGCCAGTTCGGCGCTGTGGAACCCATTACAAGCACCAGCAGCGCGTCCGACGTGCTGCTATGGCTGGACTCGATCAGCGAGATCATGGGTCGCGTGGCACTGGGCGGGTTGCCCACGATCCCGCCCAAGGGCTATGACGCCGTGGAGACGCTTCAATGCAAGGTCGTGGGCTCCACGCGCCTGCTGCAGGACGACCACGTGCTGCGCAAGGTGCTGCACATGCTGCCCAGCCTCTGGTCCGCCGGCTACTGGTACGCGCCCATCGCCACCTGGAAGCCCAAGTTCTCGTCCATCTACAGCACGAGCGTGGCGCGTGCCAAGCGCCAATCGACGGCGCTGGCCTACGACTCGGCGCTCAACGCCACTTCGCTCATGATCCGCTTCACCAAGGACAATACGTTTTTCGAAGGCACGGACAATGGATCGCAGGACGACGCGCGTCTCCTCAAGGCCGACTACCTGCGCTACTTGCCAGAGCTCGTGTCTGTCCTGGCGTCCAGCTCAGACGATGATACTAATACAACCGCCATCTCGCTGGCTCAGCTGCGCCAGTTCATGAGCTCCATCCCGTCCAAAACCGACAACATGGACATGTCGGTGGCCTTCCCTGTGTACGTGGACACGGCCATCTACGCGGCTTCCGACGCTGCGGCTCTGCGCGCGTTTCTAGCAGCGTCATCGTAGGCTCACGGCCGACATGTTGACGCTTCAGTTCCTGCATATTGCTCCGACCCTCTTTATTCCGATCGCTATTGCTGTGACTTTTCGATAGTCTTTGACCTGCATAAATTTGTACACGCCGATTCCGTTCAAATCAGTTCCGATGTGCGCAGCGGATGGTGGCGTGGCCCCACCAATGCGTTCCGCCTTTCTGAATGGATGTGGGCCGTCGCCATCTGCCTCTCCGCATGCAGCGTGTGTACTATATAGTAGCAGCAGCTCCTTTGATTTATATAAACACCCAAAATGGTGGATGTGTGGGACGCCACTCAATGGGCGTCGCAATTAGTGTGTCTTTTATAGGTTGTGGAGCAGTTAACGCCTCCAAAGTTTTACTTGCACGCGTGCGCTGGGGGACAGCATATCGGGGTCTCAATAATAAATACATACACCTTACGCTGCCGGATGACGCGTGGATAACAGTCGGATCCAACGGCCCGCTGTCTATACGATCTCTTCTTTCTCTTCGTCGTCCGAGAGCAGATCGTGCTGCCGTCGGCTTGTAGCAGCGGCGGCACTGCTGGTGGGCGTGGGCGGCATCTGCTCGTAGGCCGACTGCATCGAGTGGGTCGGAGAGGCCTCCACACTGTCGAGCTGGATCTCAATCGGCACGTGGCTGACGCTGCGCTGGCTGAGAGTGAAGCTTTCCTCCGCCACTGGTGCAGCTGCTGCTGGCGCTGGGATAGGCACAGAAGGATGGTATTCGCCTGTTCGGGAGTACCGGTCGGAGGCCTGGATCTTGTGTAGCTTGACCTTAAGGTCGTCGGGGGTCATGGTGGCACGACCATGGCGCAGGTCCTCGCGCCAGGAGGCCAGACGCAAGGCCAGTCGTGCGCGACGCGCCTGCATGGCGCGGTAGGCGCCGTTGATGCCGACCGCAGCCGGACGCTGCTCTTCTTCCAGCTCCTGCAGCGTGCGCAGGTCGGACGCGTCGTAGTGCACGCGCGGCGCGCAAAGGTTATCGAACCATTTGACGCACGAGAAGCAGCCGAACGAGCCGAGCTGCATGCGCACGCGCTCGTTCTTGACGATCATGAACACGCCAGGCACGAGGATGACGAGCACGAGCGCTGCGAAGATGCCATACTGCAGCAGCGGACCCATGCAGAGCGGGAGGAGGAGAGGTTGGTGATAAGTCGATTCGGATGGCCGATGGTTTTCGGAAACTGGAGGAGCCGCGCGCCTTTGAGGCTGCGGCCGGTTGCACCGCCGGGCCAACTCCATTTCCCTCCTCTCTCTTCGTGTCTTTACGGTACGCAAAAGAAAACAGAAAAGTGCGGTCGGCCCATCCTCCTGCTCATGGATTTTCACTTGAAATTTGTATATGACTGCATTGTCGCCGCCACTGTTCGGGACATTGGGGATAAATATATAAGATGCTACAGGTCCACGCCATCAGCTGCGGGGCGCACGTTTTTTTTCTTTCTGTGTTTGTTACTGAACTTTCTGAAAAAATATATAAATGATGCCGGTGCTCCCAGACCGCCACTGGACCCACATGAAAGTTTCACCCCATCGTTCCTCCCTCCAGTCCATCGGCTGGACAGATGACTATGTGAATGTGTGGGTGGAAGAGAACGTGACGGACCACGAGCACCCTGCCTGGCGGTGCTGCATGTGTACATTTTTCTTTGGCTCCTCTCATTCTTTGGGACACGTCCGTGGAATATAAATTGATGGAGGTCTTGTGGGAAAGCACCAGCATGGTTTATGCCACGCCAAAGAAAACCCAAACGGATGGAGAAGCCGACGGGGAAAAATAGCGGACGCCATCCCCCTCTTGCGAGCGGCTGGCGTTCACTTTATTGGCGCACATGGAGCGGCAGTATCCATCCACCGACCAGTGGTCTTGGAGGGGATACCGAGTCACACTTGCAGGGGAGATGCGTCCCTCCGATTGGAATATTTACGGATGCGTTTCCAAACTGCAACTGACAGATCGACACTGCAGATACAGGATCGGAGGAAGCTCTCTCTGGCTTGCGTGTGTGTGTGGATCGTTATGACTGTGTATACATATTCAGAAAATGCCTTGTCGTTAAAGCAACGTGTCTCTGTGGCGACCTTGACATGTGTTGACCGCCTCGATTGAAGAACCCACGCATGCTTCCACCCGCATCCCCATTCATTTACACACATGGCAGCACGGGTGGCTTCACATCCCCACAGCCACTTTCTCCCTTCTTCAGCGGCGGCCGAGCCCAACAGCAACCGCTCAACTGCAAGCTGATTCTCAGGCTCAACTTCAACCCTCAATTTTCAGCTGTGTGCACCACACTTTGTCAGCAACGAGTCGTCATCTTTGATGTGCACCACCTTATCATACAAAAGTATCGAGTTTAATGTGGTCACATAAACTCAATGTAACCACACTAAAAAAAGACTGACCATAACGTGGTCCACATTATAATTCGTGGCTGCACAACGACGAGCCACACGTGATGCGTGTCAAAACCGAGAGATGGAACGTGATGTCCTCTCTTGATGACACTGTAGCTGCAACTGCAACCCAAATGGACGGTGGGCTGATCCTGAGTTGTAAGCAAGCGATCCAAATAAGAAAACTTAATCCACCGCAGACCCACCACCTCGCACAGTGAGAAAGATATGTGCACCTGCAGCAAATGCCTTGTGAAGAGAACGCCACCAGTTGCATGCGCTTTCGAGCTGGCTCATGTTTCATAAGCCGACTGACCTGTCTCTGTAAGCGCCCGGTCGTATGGCTGGCTGGTTGCGCGTGCCGTGATGACCTGCAGTGGATCCTGGCTGTTTACTCTACGGAAGAGACACATCAGCCGGCGTCTATGCAATCCCCAGTCGTCGTGAGCTGTCCAAAGCCTGCACGTTTCTTTCATCCGAAGGCGTGACTGCCTAATTGGATGGCCGGCCGCAACTCTCGGTCCCTTTCTCTCGCGCATCCACACTTGAACTTGGAGCGATTTGCTTCAACCATGTTTAAAACGGTTTGACTTGCAGTTTCTATGCCGACGGCTCGCGATCAGCCTAAACAAGCTGATTAACCTATCTCAAACTTCAACCTTGGCCCAGCGAATCTTCACACTTACGGTACGTGGGCCGTGGCGATTTGCAAGAACTAAACAAGAGGAATTGCTGACTGGATTACAAAAGGGTGGAACAACGTGGTGCCTGGAGAATCCTTGAGGATGTTCATCACTCTTGCGCCCAACAAACAGGACAACGGCTTCGTTTACTCCAAAAGCAAACGAATGACTGTCGAAACTATTTAAATGTACTGATTTTGATGTATATTATATCAGTGCTTTTCCAGCACCCAACGCATTAAAGTAATGACTTAGCATAATTCTGCGCCTTTCCCCTAACCTTCCATGCCCTGCCCATGATCATGATGCAACGTCATCATCCACGTTGGGTCCACTTGTGGTCCCCTCAGCGGCAGCAGGAAGAACGCCAAGTCCTCCGTGGATCTCAGTTTGCATTCCGCAGCCCAGAGCCCAAGCTCCTCCTCCCCTCCCTTCTCCTCCTCCTCCTCCTTCTCAATCATGAGCCAAGAAACCTACGTCGGCGCCATCGACCAGGGCACCACGAGCTCGCGCTTCATCGTGTTCACGCACGGCGGCGAGATCGTCTCGGACCACCAGCTCGAGCACAAGCAGATCTACCCGAACCCGGGCTGGTCGGAGCACGACGCCGAGGAGATCATCACGAACGTGGACATCTGCGTGCGCGAGGCGCTCAACAAGAAGAACATCGGCCTGCACCAGCTCGCGGCCGTGGGCATCACCAACCAGCGCGAGACCGCGCTCATCTGGGACAAGACCACGGGCAAGCCGCTGCACAACGCCATCGTGTGGCACGATGCGCGTACGTCGGACATTGTGCACCGCATCAAGAACGGCGAGGGCGAGGGCTTCCCGGGCGTCGGCGGCGACCGCTTCCGCGCCACCACGGGCCTGCCCATCGCCACGTACTTCTCGGCCGTCAAGATCATCTGGCTGCTCGAGAACGTGCCCGGCCTTCGCGAGAAGGCCGAGAAGGGCGAAGCGCTCTTCGGCAACATGGACACGTGGCTCATCTGGAAGCTCTCGGGTGGCCTGCACGTCACGGACGTGACCAACGCCTCGCGTACCAACCTCATGTCGCTCGACACGCTGCAGTGGAACGACGACATCCTCAAGTGCCTCAACATCCCCAAGAGCCTGCTGCCCGAGATCCGCTCGTCGTCCGAGGTGTACGCCAAGGGCGCCGAGGGCACGTGCGTGGCCGGAGTGCCCATCGCTGGTGACCTGGGTGACCAGCAGGCCGCTCTGTTCGGCCAGACGTGCTTCGCGCCCGGTGAGGCCAAGAACACGTACGGCACGGGCTGCTTCTTCATGATGAACACCGGCACCACGCCCACGCCCTCGACCAAGGGCCTGCTCACGACCATGGGCTACAAGATTGGCAACCAGCCTGCCGTGTACGCGCTCGAGGGCTCCATCTCGTACGCCGGCGCGCTCATCCAGTGGCTGCGCGACAACCTAAAGATGATCAAGGACGCTCCCGAGGTTGAGACCCTGGCCAACCAGGTCAAGGACAATGGCGGTGTCTACCTTGTCCCAGCCTTCTCGGGCCTGTTCGCCCCTCACTGGCGTGACGATGCCCGTGGTGTGCTGGTCGGTCTGACCGCGTACGCCACGCGCGAGCACATCGCCCGCGCTGCTCTGGAGGCCACCGCCTTCCAGACCCATGAAGTCGTGGCTGCCATGGAGGCCGACTCTGGCGTGCACCTCACCAAGCTCAAGGTCGATGGTGGCATGGGCGTGAACCAGTTGCTCATGCAGTTCCAGTCGGACGTGCTCAACGTGCCCGTCGTGCGCCCGGTTGTGGCTGAGACCACGGCCCTCGGTGCCGCTTACGCTGCCGGCCTAGCCGTGGGCTTCTGGAAGACCATCGAGGAGCTGCGCGAGAACTGGAAGATCAGCGCCACGTGGGAGCCCGACATGGCCCCCGAGACCCGCAACCTGTACGTCAAGCAGTGGACCAAGGCCGTGGAGCGCACGCTGGACTGGGAGGACAAGCTCCACATTTGAATCGACGAGGAGGAGGATCACCACGAGAACCCTCGTAGTTCGATGAGTAGTCGACTGTAGTAATGCGTGCCCTTTTGTTTTAGCTTTCTTGGGCTCCTTTTGTAATTCCATTCTCATTGGATCTTGACCAAAACGCTTCGTCTTCATGGTGGGAAATGTGTGTAGCCATCCATTGTGTACCCATGTCTGTCTGGTCTGTTTTTTTCCATCTGGATTTGCATTTGGAGGTTCACGCTCTGGAGCCATTCGCATCCGTCGTGACACTGACCTTGTACTTTTCCAGTAGGCTCGTGAGTCTCTCGGTCGAATATTCCCAGGAGGACGCTGCCCCAGACGCAGTGGAGGAGGTCATTGCAGGCTTTGCATGCGACTGGTGCTTGGCTGCCATAGCAGACGAGTCTGCGAGATCCATGTCGTCCACTCGGTCTAATTCCTCCGGGACGCTCGCCAGTCGTGTTAGCGTCGACGGCAGGTTGTTGTCCAAAGCAAAGCTCATGCTAGGAATCTTGCCGCTGGAATCAGGTGACGGATAGTCGGCGTCGTCTTCGCCTATGACGTCCTTGCCCAGTTCATAGATCCACGCAGCAGGCTTGATCTCTGCCGTGAGAGGAGCCGACGGGGCGCCAAAGCTGTGAGCTTTGTAGCGAGGCACAGAGATTGACAGCTCGTGCTGTTCCTCCTGCTGCTGATTCTCATTCTCGCCTCTTACATTGACCTTGCTGCTGCTTGCATGAGGACTCTGACTCTTGCCCAGAGGATGGAGACGCAGCGTCTTTTTGGCTTTCGCCTTGGCTTGAAGTCGATTGCCGCCTGCTGTTGCGGCTGCTTGTCGCTGGGGTTGTTTCTTCTTCGAGTCGACCACGTACACCGATGGGATGGGCATCGGCAGTCGCTTGGGGCGGTCTCCATCCACTAGCGGTGTCAGGTCCTGTGCGTAGCAGCCCATGGTCAGCAGTCTTTGCTTAGTCCGCTGTTGCTGCTGCATCTGTTCATGCGAAGGTCCGGTGTCCAATTCCGGCAACGTGGTGGTCGTAGTCGGTGTCGCTGGCTTTGTTATTGGCGGAGGCAAGGACGGTGTTCCTGCTGGTGATGGACGCGCGACCTTCTTCTTGTGCTTGGCTTTCCCTGCTGCGTCCTCATGGCTACTGCCACCACCGTCTTGGTTCTCCTCGCGACTCGCAGCCTTGCTCTCACTGGCGCACGGAAGGTACTTGAGCTCCTCCTCGCGCTTGCGTCGCTCGATCACCGCTTGGAACTGGCGTCTGCGCTCGCGCGCCAGCTCTCGCTCCCTGGCGGCCTGATCTAGCTGGGCCTGCTTGCTCGCGCGGAGCAGCTCCTGCTGCTGTAGAAGCAGGTCTTGCTGCTGCTTAAGCGCCTGCAGTTGGTTCTGGTACCGGGCTTCCGTCTGCACCAGGAGACTCAGTTTCGGCAGCGGCGAGGCCACGGACAGCGCCGCTGCGTGGCCTCCAACAGCGAGCGTTCCGGCCAGCATGGTCTGGCAGGGCGAGCAGAAGAGCTCCTCACGCAGTCGCTCCTCATCCGCATGATTCGGCTCATCTCCTTGAATGAACTTGAAGCACCGGCAGCAGATTTGCTGGTCCTCCATGGGCGGGCCGCTGTCACTCGTACCAGGCAGATGACGCCCTCTTTCTTGGTCATGCAGAGGCCGATCGCTCTTCATGCTGCTGGCCAATCTTGAAAGGCCGCGAGGCGCATGGTTGTATACGCACAGACCTCTCGTAATAGCTTACGCTTTTTATAGAAGCGACACTCAGCATCCGGCGACAGCGCACGCATCCGGACGAGAGCAGGGACTTCCCGTGGGTCTGCACCAGCCAGCCACTCACACGCCCAGCGTCTGAACCGACTGCTGAAAGGCAGGGACGGACCTCCATGCGTTTGCGTGTCCCTGGAATACCCGCCGCGACTGGCGTGCTTGTCTTTACGCACTGCGAAGGCTGTAAAACCACACCCACCTCACTATAAGAATCATAACCAATACTGACCACCTGGACTTTCAGCAAATATTTCATAATTAATTTGGAGAAACTTGAAGTTTGGAGAGATCTTAAACCCGGGTTTTCTGGTCCTTTCCCTTGGCCTTGCTTGGGGGCCCTGGATCCAACACGTCACTTGCACTTTGGGCGACTGGGTGGCGATCAAAGGCGGCCATGGCAACCACGACGGCAGCAGCAGCGGCGACTGTGGACGTGCACCACCTGCAGCTGCAGGAGAACATCGGCACCAAGATCGTGCTAGGCGGCGCCGCCAACTCGGTCTCGTGCTTTGTGACCCACCCGTGCGACGTCATCAAGATCCGGCTCCAGCTGCAGGCGCTCACGCCCATGCACCATGCGGCGGTCGTGGCCAGCGGCACGCACGTCGTGCCCACGCGGTACCAGGGCTTTAGCCATGGCCTGCAGATGATCCTCAAGGAGGAAGGCATCGCCGGCTGGTACAAGGGGCTCAAGGCCTCGCTCATCCGCGAGTCGTGCTACTCGGGCATCCGCTTCGGCCTGTATGACGTCGTAAAGGAGAAGTACGAAGAGATGTGCTACCCGCACTCGGATCCGCCCGAGATCACGCCGCTGTACATCAAGATGGGCGCAGGCGCGACCACGGGCGCCGTGGGCAGCGCCATCATGAACCCCATGGACCTCGTCAAAGTGCGCATGCAAAGCGACCGCACGGGTACCCGCTACCAGAACCGGTTCCTGTTCGCCTGCCGTGATATTTACAACCACGACGGCCTCATCAAGGGCTTCTACCGTGGCGTCGGACCCACGACCTTCCGTGCCATGGTGCTCACGGCGACCCAGCTGCCAAGCTACGACCACATGAAAGCTGTGCTGCTGCATAGGACGTCGTTTGAGGAAGGTATCCAGGTTCACATGATCGCTAGCATGTTTGCAGGACTCGTGGCCGCCACGGCGTCGTCTCCGCTGGACGTGATCAAGACCAAGATCATGAACGAGTGCTCCAAGACCGCCACATCGGCCTCGGACTTCCAGTCGTCGCAGCTTATGCGCAAGGTCTTCACGGACGTGGTGCGCACGGAGGGCATCCGCGGCTTCTTCAAGGGATGGCTGCCCAACTGGCTGCGTCTCGGTCCACACACGATCATCTCGCTCATGCTGTACGAAGAGTTCCGCAAGGCCATGAATCTCGAGCCTGTGTAAGTGGATGGGCAAGCGAGACGAAGTAGGAAGCCAAACAAGAGGTGTGCATAGTCATGGGGTGTATTTACTGTAATGTGGGGAGATGCTAATTCAAGTCGTTCATATTGAGTGGTTGACATGTGTGTGCCTTTAGCTATGAACAGTATCATGGTACGAACTCGTTCTTCGCGTTCGATCAAATAAATGTAGTTGTATAGATGTATTTTGTATGACACGATCGAGAAATTCACTTTCTAAGCTTCGTGGAAGACACCACGAGCGACGCCTTGCTCCTCGGCCTGCTGGCTCGCGAAGTAGTTGAAGATCTGCTCCAGCGTCGTCTGCGAAACGCTGTACTCGCGAATATGCAGCTTGCTCTTCACACCCTCGACAAGCTCAAACACCTTGGACAGCTTCAGGCTATCGTTCGAGCCGCGC
>JAADVF010000015.1:0-111297 GCA_023334555.1 Elongisporangium undulatum
GACTTTGATCGGGTCCAGTGTGGCTTGGATGCGACTCATGCAGAACTCCGGATTGATGTTGCCTATGATTGTGCCATCGTCTCATCAGGTCATGCTCAATCGCATCCAGCATGTGGAAAATTGTCTGTTAGATAGAGTCATGCAGTCTAGTACGTTGTCGCTAACCGCTCAACACGTGTAGACCAACCATTAGACTCTTTGTGATATATGAGGAATGAACAGCAGTGTATATAATCTCAACAAAAAAGAGGCGTGCTCATTCGTTTAAATTGCTAGCATACTCACGGTTTTGGATTCGCCGTAAAACCATTACAGATCGAGTATTTGTGCTATCGCAGCATCCAGGAAACACGATATTCCGTTGCCATCAAACAAGGGCGTGCCACTTACCACAACTATCGACGATGAACATTACCTCGCAACGTGATCACTGTATTTACAGCGACGAGTCGAGGTCGCTTGTAAGGAAGATATCACATCATTATCGATTCAGCGTGTGAAAAGGATGAGCCGTTTAGCGCTTGACAATTAGTGCGTGCTTGGCGAGGCAGGGGATTAAAAAAATACACCCAGTCAATCAAGCACTAGCAGCGAAATTAGCAAGTATTGAGGATTCGAAACGCTCTGTACTGCGCGGACAATCGAGTCGTAAATCGGACCATCGGCTACGGCAATTTTACATTTGTCCACGAAAGGCGTCAGATCAATGGCCTGGCGTCGACCTTCCACCAGACAATACTGTTTAAATCTCGATCATCGACATTTAGCATTCTGCCGTGGTCACTTAATTGGAATGCATTCACTCCGACATCTCCATTTGTCTTTTTCACTTTGAAAGCCATGATCCGGTGATTCCATAACGAGTAAAAACTTCGCATCTGTCTTACAGTCGTTAAAACAATCCAGTTCTCCCACGAGATCAGGTAGCGATCTCCAAATACAACATATCCAAGTCGAGTCAACTCATATGCGTTTACGGATATCACTGGCTCCGTTGAAACTTGATTTGTATTGAACAAACATGATATTCCGTATCCTCCAACGTTACAAACTCGAATTGCAAGTAGTTTTTCAGCTTTGCACTGAGGCGGCGGTGATTTTGATGCTTTGCATTTCTTCGACATGCATTTTGAAAATGCTAGCGGCAGCAAATTGACCAACACAATAACGAGTTTGATGGTCAATATATATGGTGAGTTCCCACCCATGCGGCGAGAATTTTTAGGTGCGAAAAGATCGATAACAGAAAGTTGATCGAATTCATCTGGTTCAACCACACTAGTAATTCGCCCATGAATATCAAACCATTCTAGTTGAGCGATACTGAACCGACCAAAATGGATCGCACTCAAAAGCAAGATAGTTGGCGTGATCATCCAGTCACTCATGCGCCGTCGCAGCAGTTTGGCAACGGAGTTTAGCAGGCTTGCGTAGACGAATACGAAGTTCACAATGGATGGATACATGACAAACCAAGCATCCGATAGCGCTGCTTGACTACCTTCAAACGCACATCCGACTGAAAGGAACGCGGCCATGATCATTTTCAGTCGTGGAAGCATTGCAATGGGCAACACTGTAAAACTGTACGAGTTTGAGATAGCGCCAATACTAGCGTAATGCCAAGCTGTTATTCCTTTGAAATAGCCTCGATGGAGCGCAATCATTGCCATCATCCAGCGTAAAAGAAGCGCAATGATGGTCACATTTGAAATAAATGCCGAAAAGTCGTAGTTACATTTTACTATCCTTGATGAAATTGCTTGGAAAGTAAAGAGTCCCAACCGCGCTCCATTTGAAACCGCGACCGATATCACACTTGTGGTAGTAGAAATAGTGCGGAACTCGGCCCATTGACTTATTATCGTGCGCACAAGGCAATCGGATGCGTTATGACACCCAAGCTCACGAGTGGACTGGGTCGAGTTATTGGCCAAGGTCAGTAGTTGAGAAAGCATCAGGAACATGAGCAAAAGCCACATGCTCCAATTGAAAATACCGCCTGCGAGTTGAAATCTGCTGATATATGACACCACGGCAACGCCAGCACGAGATTTGATTGCCTTCATGCTTGCTAGTCCTCCCTGAGACAGCCGCGGTGCTGCCTCCAGTCGAGGGGAAACACGTGCATTGTTAGCTCGCATGACCTAGCATGAAAGGTGTAGGACGCCTGGTCTGCTCCTGTGGTGAACTGGTTCGTGTGGTCCAGAAGCGTGTCCAAGCTGAAATGGTGTTTCTATGAATACTGAAGGAAATTCAAAACACCCAAAACATTTCCAGCCTGCTGACCAAACTGGAGCAGACCTTTAAAGCTGCTGCAGGCTTGTAAATAAAAGCCAAGAACATGCCGCTCTTTCCAATTTAAGAGCAGGCTCTCAAATTAGAATGGCCTCTTCACTGCTTCGATGACCTGAGAACACACTTAAACTTTGCATACAGAAGCGCGTATTCTGCTGCCGTCGAGCTTTGCGGTTTCCTTCATGATCCGTCGAAGAGTTCAGCGATGGCTTCAGCGTGCGGCAAAGGTGTCTCCACTGCACGAACAGACCCGTTTAGCTGTTCTGCCTCCACGGAATGCACTTGATCATGAAAAATCTGCTGGACCAGAGTTCAAGAAAGATGGCGCCTATCATACCATCACAAGGCGTGAGTTCGTCTGGGCCTTTATCAATTGGATCAAGTGCGCTGTGGTGCTTACGCTGATTCTTTCACAGCTGCTCACTGTGGTCTGGAGCTCTTCAGAGACAAGACGAGATCGCCTGTACGGGAGGCATCCTCTGCTTGGACCTTTCAGCATTGCTGGCGAGAATGATGAACCATACAGCGATCGACTCTTGGTGTGCATTCGACGTGGCAGGCGGTTCAAGATACTATCAGTGGATGAAGCTCTTGCAGCGAAATCGACAATAATAGAGGATTCAACAGGCACTGCGATGCACGGATATCGAGTTGTGAATCGGATCGGGCATGCGGTGGACGATGAAACAAGAGATTGGTACTCCAAAACGTGCAACGTTCTAAATTCTACGCTGGATTATATGTTCTCAGTTTGTCATGCGCTGGGATATGCCAACGTGACCCAAGACGACTTGCGCGTTGTGGGCGGCGTCGAAAGTCAGATCGTCCAGCGCATCGCCAACTCTCTCCCTGTGATTATTATGCCCTATTGGGATAACAATTTGAATTCGAGGTATGCGATTCCTGCGTGGGACGGTCATGCCTGTATGTTTCGTCTAAGTGGCAAGTACGAGCAGCCTGGTACAGAAACTGCGTTCTTGTATACGGTGAACCGGACTGTTCGAGAAACGAAGACAGTGGAATGGCTCGGTCGACCTGGTGGAACGTGGAAAAACGGATGGTACGAGGATTTAAATGGTATGCGATGGTATTCGGACTTGCTCAGCACGAATCCTTTCAACTCCGACGGCATTGGAGCGCGGTATTTCGATATGCTCGCTCGTCAGGAGTTCGGGTGCCCTCGTGGGAGATCGTGCGTGCCTCAGCGAATTGACAGCAGCTGGGGTGTCAACCTGTACACTAAATATCTTCTTTGGTGGCAAGATTTGGTCGCAATTTCCAACGGATCCCGCTACGGCTTATTTTATGTAAAGTTCCATGGCATCAACATTGTCACCTGTGTGTACGACGTGGCAACCTTTATATCGGATGCCTCCGTACTTCTACTGGTCATGCGCTGGATCGTGTGCATGGTGGCACTACACAGAGGATACCAAAAAGGCATGTCAAAGTGGCACAATGCTGGGTTTGGATGCGTAGCAACCTCATACACTTTCAATGCATTACCTCTTACGATGCTTCCGCGGTTGAAAATGATCTTTGCCGCTTTCTTCACTCTCGGCTGTGAGTTTGAAGGTCCTCAACAAGCTCTCTCTGATTCGTGGTTTGTCATGTACCCTGCTATGGTGGAAATGGTATTGATCTACAGCAGTCTGCTCAATATTCTGGCTCGAGCCCTTCGACGGCGAATGAGTTGCTGGCCTGTCACAGTCACTATTTTACTGCTGGGTGCGTTGCATTGGGTACGATCAGCTATAGGCGCATCGCAGCGATTCGGCTTCGATGGGCGCATTAGCACCGTCGTCTCTGTGGAAGAGTTCCATGCACTCACGTTTCTGGATTTCTTCACCACTGATGCTGCTCTCCGGATGAATGGCAACATTGTTTCAATATTTACGCTCAAATTGATTCTGCTAGCTGCAAATGGACTCGCATTGATTTTCTCCAAAAATATGACGATTACTAGCGATCACTCTAAAGCTCATCGGTCTTGTGCAATTGAAAACGCTTTGGCAGTTCGAGTATGTAACGTTGGCGGCTATGGAAACTCCAGCTTGTACGTAAGTTTGGACTCTCAACGGAGCACGGTTGGAGCCACACTGGCGTTAAATCCCTATGAACTTGTTCGACTGGGATACATGGTGGTCGCAAACCGATTCTTGATTACGGTGAAGGATTGGATGATCCTCGCAATAATTGGGCCGGTGTGCAGGATATTCAAATGGCGAAATTATAGAGTTCTAGTATTTGAACTAGCTCAAAATGGCGATGGTGGGGCTTGTTGCGGCTCTCGTATCGACAAGCATCCCCAAATCGTTAGTGTGGGCGATCCACAGTTGCTGGGTAACAATTTCTGGGATATTGATGCTCGTCCGATAGAATGAAAGTGTTGTATACCAGCGATGGCGTATTACCATTCCACATCAAAAGAGAGGCCTTAAAGGCTGAGTGTACTGGATTCAACACTAAACACACTATATATTCTAGTGCTACTGCTTCCCGTATCAGTATAGCTTCTTTAGTCTGCAACGCACCGTAGGTTGAAACGTAAGTCACAAATACTGATCGCCAAATTCTTTATTATGTGTTAGATGACTTCAATATAGCAACGCCTTTGTGTAGAGCTCACGCTTGCATTCGAGCCTGTTAAATAAATCCTCGAGCGTCTATGTCCCACCAATTGATGCACTGCAACTTGGGATCGACCAGATTTATCATTCGAGAACGGGGGCTGATTTTATACGTATCACCAGCCTTGATCACTTCAAAGACCAAGAATCGCCGATTTCGCCAGCTGATTATTGTACGAAATGGTGAAATCGTAGCTAGAATCATCCAGTTCTCCCATGTCATCAAGTAGACATCTCCGACGATCACATAACCGAGTCGAACCAGCTCGTACGCATTCAGACAGCAGATTGGTCCGTCTTGGTGATTACCCCAATCATACATACCACAGGGTCCTATGCCGCCAATATTACATGCCCGAACGCACAAGGCTCTCTCACTTTGGCACGACAAATGCTTTCTTGACTGCTTGCTGTTGTAGTTCATGTCTTGGGATAGAAGCAGCGGAACTGTCATCAATAGAAACAAAAACAGTTTGATGTAAAACAAAGATTTGATATCCCCACCAAGTCGGAGACCCGTGCTTGGATTGAGCACATCGAGCAATGTCATGGCCTCGAACTCGTCCGGCAGCACTTTTGTAGCAATGCGACCATCAAATCCGAAATGGTTTGATAGAGCGATTCGTGTTCGCAGATAATGCATGATGCTCAGGACCATGATTGTCACCGGAATCTGCCAACTGGTCATTCGCCGACGAAAAATCCTAGCGATCACGTTGATAGCGCTGCTATGAATCAGTGTAATATTTACAATTGCTGGGTAAATGGTGAACCAAGCGTCTGACAGCGCCCGTTGGTTGCCTTCGAAATCACAGCCAACGGTACAAAATACCGCAATGATCATTTTCAGGCGTGGTAGTAATGTGATTGGGAGCACTCCGAAGCTGTATGCGTTTGCCAGGCATCCAATATCTGTGTTATGCCAAGACGTTACGCCTTTGAAGAATCCGCGGTGCATTGCGATCATGCAGAGCATCCATTGAAGAATCAACATGAAAATATTCAAGTCCGAGATAAACGAAGCAATGTCATACACGCAGGTCACGATTTCAATCCCGTTTGCTTCGTAGGCAAACCATCCATAACGAGTTCCATTTGAAATTGCAATGGAATTCATCCAAAATGCCTTGTACGTCATCAAAAGACTCGATCCCCATTGATTAGTTGTCGTTTGAGGCGCGCATTCAGATTTATTACGACAATCTAGCTCACGCATAGCAATCATATCAAATCGCCGAGATCGTATGCCATCGCTGTTGTACGGATTTGTGCTCACCACATCTGAATACCAGCTCATGCCATCGATGTCTTCGTACCAGCCATGATTCCATTTCCCACCAGAACGACCAAGCAATTCCTCTGTTTTTGATTCGCGAGCACTGCTGTTGACAGCGAAGAGATAAGCGCTTTCTTCAGCTACTTCGTACCTTCCTCCTAGGCGAAACATACAGGCACGACCGTCCCGCCCAGGAATCGCATATCGAGCGGTCACCGCGTTGTCCCAATACGGCATGATAAGCACCGGAAGCGAATTTGGAATACGATAGACACTCGAACTATTGATGCCATTCACGATACGAAGATTATCGCGCGCCAGATGTTGATACCCAAGTTCTTTGCAGACCGAAAAGATGTACTCGAGTGTGGCGTTAATCAATAAGCAAGTCTTGCTGTACACGCGCTTGGTCTCCTCATTTATGATCTCACCCGGCCGACTTACAACGCGATAACCATGTGTGGCAGTGACGCTAATATCCTCAACAAGTGTGACGTTATTCCCGAGCATTGCACTGATTGAGTTTACTTCAAACCTCCTTCTTCTGCGATTACATACGAGTACTCGATTGGTGTGAGGCTCATCGTTGAACCCTGATATTGCGTAGGGCCCTGCCGACGGATTGCGTCCGTAAAATAAGTTGTTTGAGAACTTGGAAGAACTCAGCACTGTGGTCAAGAGTTGAGACAGCAGCAAGAGCATCAACAGAATACACAATAGCCAGTTATATACTGCGCCAGCCAGCTGCATCTTTGTCAATGCTCTCAAACTCTGTCTGTTCTTCGCAGGCTGGTCATCTCTATTCCCTGGTCCGCGCGTTGTTGTTCCGCATTCGCCTTCATCATGTTGCTTAAGCCTTGGCATAATTCTGGTACTTAACGGACGCCATCGACGCATTGCGTATGATCAAGAGATGGGCGGCTTTCGTCTTCAACGTCTTCTTCAGTATTGCAGCGCTCCACAAAGGAAGAATCGGAATGGATGGCGATCCAAAAATAAACAAAGTAGTGACCGTAATAAATCTCCAACTCGGCTCCAATCACAAAAAAGCGGAAAAATACATAACCTGAGGTTACGTTGCTGTCTACAGCTACACTGCAAGCTCGAAACAAGCGCATCTTAACAAAAAAGCTAAATGGAGAATATTGCTACAGAGTAAATCCAACAGTCTGATTGCTGTTCAGCAGCATTCATGTTCCGCAGATCAAGTCATTGAAGAGCTCGAGAGTCGATATCCCACCATTTTATACTGGTTAATCTTGGATCACACAGATTCAAAAGTTGGGGATTGGTGTTGATCGTAAATCTACTATCGTTAGTTCCGGCCTTGATTACTTGAATGACTGTGAATCGATGATTCCGCCATCGAAATATGTTGCGAAATGGTGACGTCAAAGCAAATCGTATCCAGCTTTCCCACGTCATCAAGTAAGTATCTCCCACGACCACATATCCAAGTCGAACAAGCTCATAGGAATTCAGCACAAGAATAGATTCGCCACCTTGATTACGTTCCAGATCATACAAGCTAGAGTGACCAACGCCTCCGATATTGCAAGCACGAATAGACAAATTCTTTTCACAGACACATGGGCAATGCGCTTGCGATTGTTTGCCGTTAGTTGACATGTCTTCGGAGAATAGAAGTGGCAACGTATTTGACAAGAGAATTATAACCTTGATCTTCAACAACGATTTGACATCACCGGACAACAGTAAAGCTGTACGTGGTCTGAGTGTGTCGAAGAGCGACATCGCTTCGTACGCATCTGGTTGGACTAATGTGGATATACGTCCATCGAACCCAAACAATTGCGAGGAGCCGATCGGCACTCGAAGCCAATGCATGAAACTTAAAACCATTATTGTTACTGGAATTTGCATACTGCTCATTCGTCGACGAATGATTTTGCCAAAAATGTTGAGAAGACTGCTGTAGATTAACACGATCTGCACAATCGACGGGTAGATCACAAACCAGGAGTACGCTAGTGCCCTCTGATTGCCCTCAAATTCGCATCCAACTGTATAAAATGCAGTAATAATCATTTTCAATCGCGGTATCATCGTTATCGGCAGCGATCCGAAGCTGTATGAGTTTGCCAGACAACCGATATCTGTGTTGTGCCAGGAACTCACGCCTTTGAAAAACCCTCGTTGGACGGCGATCATACTTAGCATCCATTGCACCAATAGCATGATTGTGGACATATCCGAGATAAACAAGGCAGTATTGTACGTACACGAGACAATGTTGAAATCTTTTGCTTCAACAAGAAATAATCCATAACGCGTACCATTCGAGACCGCGACTGAATCCATCCACAATGGTGTTCTGGCCATGAGCAAGTCGGAACCCCAACGACTAGAAGTCTTTGTTGAGCACTCACTGCCGCATGTCACTTCTCTCTTTTGAATCATATCGAAATGTCGAGCTTCGATTCCAAATGAAGTGCGCGAATTCGTGCTCATAACATCCGAATACCACCGCATGCCTTCGGTATCTTCGTACCAGCCATTCTTCCATTTCCCACCTGGTCGATTAAGCCAGTCCTCCGTTTTCGACTCTCGAACAGTACGATTTACTGCGAACAAGTAAGCGTTCTCTTCTTGAGCATCTTCGTATTTTCCTCCCAAACGGAACATGCAGGCCTGTCCGTTCCATCCGGGAATAGCGTATCGAGCCGATGGCCCGTTGTCCCAATAAGGCATGATGATAACAGGAAGCGAATTTGGAATGCGATAGAGCCGAGGGCTGTAAATGTCGTCAGTGATGCGAAGTTCGTCTTGCGTAAGATTTGCATAGCCGAGAGCGTTGCAGGCCGAAAAGATGTACTCAAGCGTTGCGTTTATCATTGTGCATGTATTATTGTACCAAAGCTTGGTCCCATCATCCACGATTTCACCAGGTCGGTTTACAACGCGATACCCATTCACACGTGTACCGCTCGTGTCTTCAACGATTGTGGCAAAGTTGCGAAGTGCGGTATTGACTGAGGTGACTTTGAAATGCCGCTTTCTCCGATGGCAGACCAGCAAGCGATCACTGTACGGCTCATCGTTGGATCCAGCAATCGCATATGGCCCTAGCAACGGGTTGCGCCCATAGTAGACTTGAAAAGTATTCGCAGACGAGCTCAAAACAATCGTGAGGAGTTGAGATAGCATCAGAAACATGAGCAGGAGGCATAACGACCAGTTGAATGCTGCCCCTATTAGCTCCGTTCTTGTCAATGAGGCTAATTTCGTTGCGCTCATTGTTAGTCGACTGGCTTGCTTCGTGATGTTAAGCATCGCAATCCCTGGCGCGGAGGCGGCTTGAGATGCTGAATGATACGGTTCGATCTTGTTTGCTGAAGAGAACCATCGGCGCATTTTCAATTTGTTTATGATGGTTTTTGATGTTGTGGCTCAGCCGAAAGCGGTTCCAACAAGATATAAATAAACTCTCCGACAGCAATAATACCGCGATAACCGTAACTCGTCACATATAATATGTAGGTTTTAAGTCCATTTCGAAGGTACGTTGGACCCGTTTTGTGTCATTCTTAATATTTTCAGAAACTATCCTGTGTTTTATCCGCATTACTTTACTTATTCGATTGGCCGAGCATCAATGTCCCAAAACCGGATGCTCTGAAGCTTTGGGTCATTCACTCTTAGCAAATCGGGCTGGAGACTGACCCAGAAGGTAGGGCAGTCAGTATTTCCTTTGCTCCTGTGAACTCTAAATACCAATATGCGATGATTCCATAACGCATAGATTCCTTGTAGAGGTGCTGCTGAAGTCATAATGATCCAATTATCCCACGACATCAAATATCGATCGCCAACAACCACGAATCCCAGTCGAACGAGCTCGTACGCGTTCATTGCAACTATCTGGTGGTCTTGGTCTCCTCCGCTTCTAGTATTGAATGATTCATACATCCGTGAGAGCCCGATACCTCCCACATTGCACGCTCGAACTGACAGCGCCTTTTCAATCCCACAGCACCGGTGTGATATTGACTGCTTGCACTTAAGAGACATGTTTTTTGAAAACAGCAGCGGTAATACATTCAACAGAAGGATCGCCAGTTTCATCACAAGTAAGGACCAGACATTCCCATTCATCCGCAGTGCTCCAGAAAGCGTGAAAAAAGTGCTCAAGGAAAGTGCATCGTACTCGTCCGACCCAACAACAGTGCTGAGGCGCCCATCAAAGCCGAACCGCTTGGATTCTCCAATATGCGCTCGTAGATAATGCATGGCGCTGAGTAATATAATCGTGGTAGCGATCATCCAGCCGCGCATACGTCGGCGAAACACTTTGGTGACAAAATTAAGCAGGCTGCTGAAAATCAGCACGATCTCGACGATTGCGGGGTACATCACAAACCAAGAGTCGCCAAGTGCCTTTTGCTCGCCTTCAAACTCACAGCCGATCGTGTGAAATGCAGCAAGAATTGTCTTCAGCCGCGGCAGCATGGCCAGTGGCAATGTGTTGAAGCTGTAGCTGTTGGCCAAGCACCCGATACCAGCATTGTGCCACGGTGTGATTCCCTTCCAGTAGCCCCGTTGAAGAGCATACATGCTCATCATCCATTGAACCAACAACAATACGACAGATGCATCAGAAATGAATGTGGCCATGTCGTAGACGCAAGTCACGATATTCTGGCCCTTGTACTCGTAGTAAAAGAGTCCGTAACGATAGCCGTTTGCGATTGCCACTGAATTTAACCATTGCAACTTCAAGGTAATGAGTAAACTTTTCCCCCAATGGCTCGATATAATCTGCTGAGTGCACTCTCCTGGGTGAGAACAATTTAACTCGCGCTGGGCTTGCATATCGAACCAGCGAGCAGTAAGGCCGTTGGAATTCTCTGGATTCGTACTCACGACGTCCGTGTACCAGCGTTGCCCATCCATGTCTTCATACCAGCCATGTTTCCACTTGCCGCCAGGTTTCTGCAGCCATTCGATCGTTTTCGATTCACGCACTGTCCGATTCACAGTGTAGAGATACGCATTCTTCATCAGCACCTCTTGATACAATCCTGTGAGGCGGAACATGCAAGCATGGCCGTCCCATCCCGGAATTGCATAGCGAGAGCCGAGACCATTATCCCAATACGGCATAATGATAACCGGCAGCGACCCTGGGATTCTAGAGACCGTCGTGCTGTACACGCCATCCACGATACGGAGGCCGTCGCGGGTCAGATTCGTGTACCCGAGCGAATCGCAGACCGAGTACATGTACTCGAGCGTGCTGTTGATCAGACTGCAAGTCTTGGCGTAGGCGGTCCTTGTATTCTGCTCGGTCGCTAAACCTGTCCTGGTGACGACGCGATAGCCATTCACAGCTGTGCCGTCGGTGCTTTCAACGATCGTGGATCTCGCAGCAAGCGCTTCGTTCACAGACAGGACACCAAAGCGGCGTCCTCTGCGCAGACACAGTAGCATGCGATCACTGTACGGCTCATCATTATAGCCAGAGATGGCGTAGTTGCCGAGTTCAGGGTTTCTTCCATAGACCCCGGTCTTGGACGCACTCGAGTCGCTCCAAACCACTGTTAGCAGCTGTGAAAGCATGAGCACGAGCATGAGGATGCACTGCATCCAGTTGAAAATGGCGCCAGCCACCTGACGCTTCGTCATCGGTGACCTAGTCAGATCGCTCACAACCGTCACTGCTGTGGATGAAGCTGGCAAGCGATCGACGGCTTCGGCGATCTTGTTACTGCGGACTTTGACAATGCGCATTACCTGCTTCTTCTGGCGACGCCGCAACAGCGACAGCGGGTGGACTTTCGCTCCATTCATTCGGCAGTCTGATGAGAAATGCGATGTTGAACCTGAAGCTGTTTGTCTAACAATGGTATAGTGGGGGACCTGAATTGGGTATCGTTGCGTCGTTCGTTGAGCTATTTTCGTAATGGAAACCGATCCCAGTGCCAACCAATCGTGATGAACAGTGAAGGCTCACTCACCAATTCGCTTTCTGTGATTTTCTTTTCATTTGACTATGGGCCATCAGCAGCAGCTGGAGCACTCACCTCCTTTGAGTGTCACAAATGGCAATCAGTTTGGCTTCACATCGTAGAAAGTTGGCCTTTTCCGCTGCGACAAAACTTTAAATGTATACAAGTCCAGCATATCATCAGCTCGAGTGGGATCCTATGTGTTCGATGGGCCAGAGATTCAGAGTGGGGCGTGGTGCCAGGACTGGGGCGGATAGAATACAAAATGTGCTCACAGCATGAATTATCATGTCAATCTTGCGCAACTTTGCAACAACTATTTCGTCTCTCAGCAAAGCAAATTAATGATTAGCGGATAATTGCTTGGCGCAGCATGTTACGTGAGATCTCGAGAGTCAATATCCCACCACTCTACACATGACAGTCTCGGGTCTTGTATATTTAAATATTGCGGATGGGCACTGATTGAAAAAGCACGGCCATATTCCTCAGTCTGAATCAGTTCAATGACCATGAAGCGGTGATTTCGCCATCGGAATACTTTGCGAAACGGTGATGTTACAGCAAAACGCACCCAGTTTTCCCATGTCATCACATATGTACCACCGACAACCACATAGCCCAATCGTACAAGCTCATACGAGTTCAGCATCAATACAGGTTCACCATCGATTCTTTGGCCCCAATCATACAACGCTGAGCGACCAACTCCACCGACATTACAAGCGCGAACAGACAAAGCCTTTTCGCTTGCACAAGTACGATGAGCTTGGGACTTCTTGCTGGCAATTGACATGTCCTGGGAGAAGAACAGTGGAAGAGTATTCAAAAGCAGCAATGAGACCTTGATGAACAGTAAGGATGAGATGTTTCCTGCCAATCGCATCGCTACGGATGGTTTCAATACATCCAATAACGACATAGCCTCAAATTCATCCGGCTGAACTATTGTAGAAATACGCCCATCAAACCCAAACATATTGGAGGCGCCGATTTGCAATCGGGACCAGTGCATTATACTGAAAAACACGATCGTAACAGGGATTTGCATACTGCTCATACGTCGGCGAAGGATTCTTGCAAGAATATTGACCAGGCTTCCATAGATCAACACGATCTGCACGATGGATGGGTAGATCACAAACCAGGAGTACGAGAGCGCTCGTTGATCTCCTTCAAACTCGCACCCGACTACATAAAATGCAGTGATTATCATTTTCAAGCGTGGTATCATCGTTATCGGAAGCGCGCCAAAGCTGAACGAGTTTGCCAGACAGCCAATATCTATATTGTGCCAGGAGCCCACGCCCTTAAAGAAACCTCGTTGAGCAGCAACCATACTTAACATCCATTGCATCAACAGCGTGATTGTGGACATGTCCGAGATGAATGTTGCGATATCATAAACGCACGTGACGACGTTCAAATCATTTGCTTCAAAAAGGAATAATCCATATCGCGAACCGTTTGAAATCGCAACGGAATTACTCCAAAGTGATGTTCTCATCATTAACAAACTGGAGCCCCAACGACTGAAGGCTACTTGTGCTACGCGCTCAGATGGGTCTTGGTAGTTTAACTCACGTTTATTAAGCATATCAAAGCCCCGAGCCATAATATCATACACGTTGGACGGGTTGGTGCTCACAACATCGGAATACCAACGCACTCCATTGGTATCTTCATACCAGCCATTCTTCCATCTTCCGTCAGGTCGACCGAGCCATTCAATAGTTTTTGATTCACGAACAGAGCGATTGACAGCGTAAAGTGTCGCATCTTTCGCGGCGTCAATCTCGTACCGTCCTGCCAAACGAAACATGCACGCATGACCATCCAATCCAGGTATGGCGTATCGAGCTGTTGGTGCATTATCCCAAAACGGCATGATTAGTACAGGAAGCGAATTTGGAATGCGATATAGTCGAGAGCTGTGTACATCGTCAACAATACGAAGAGTATCGCGCGAAAGATTCGAGTAGCCAAGCGCGTTGCAGACAGTAATCATGTACTCGAGAGTGGAATTGATCATCGAGCAAGTCTTGGTGAACAATGTCTTTGTCGCGTCATCGAGAATTTCTTCTGCGCGTTTCACGACCCGGTATCCGTCCACATTCGTTCCGTTGGTGTCTTCAACGATAGTATCTGGATTGCAAAGCGCTTCATTAATGGAGGTGATCTCAAAGTGCCTTCTCTTGCGATGGCAGACCAGCAAACGGTCACTATAAGGCTCATCGTTGAACCCAGGAATCGCGTACTTTCCGGTGATAGGACTTCGCCCATAAAATAGAGACAGCGTAACTGCAGACGCGCTCAAACCAACCGTCAAGAGTTGAGAAAGCATTAAAAACAGCAACAGCAGGCACAGTGACCAATTGAAGGCTGCCTTCACTAACTGACGTTTCGTCAAGTTGCCAAGCTTCGAAGTGCCCGCTATTGGCGCACTTGCTCTGCTACCAGTACTAAGCATCGACGCATCTGGCGCTGTAGGAGGACCAACTCGCTGCTGATCCGGCACGACTTTGACTGAAGACGTATTCCATTGACGCATGAGAACGTTGAAACTGAGAGTGACCGATCGCCATCGTCGTCGAAAAAAGGCGTCCGATGTGATAAAAATACATCTTGAACGCAAAAAAGTCGTCACCGATCCAGAGCATGATTTTCTGTTGCCAGCACGTGCTGTCGGTCAATCCAAACGTGTTTTCAGCCCATTTGAACGCATTTCAAACGCGCACATTCCTACGCAGCATCAAAACCGGTTGCATTTCCTCTGCACTTGAGCACTTTGGATAGAATGCACGCACGCCCATGCATTCAGTCGAAAGGCCAAACGAGTCGAATCCTTTTGAGATCATTGGAATCAGCAAATTCTTCTCATTATCGAAGACTTTGCCGGGGATCGTTCCCGGAAATGACTCGACCCCGGCATCTTGACTTCGATCTTTTCATTGAAGCCCAAGCAAGGAACGGGCTCCTAATCAGGATTTGAAGTATCATCATATCCAACGTATCCCGCGGTCTTGTTTTGCTACGTTTTCCGCATTTATCTGTTTGATCTCGTGGCCTTCAGACCTTGTTCCTGCATTTCTCGGCATCATTGAATCTGGTTCGCTGAATCATATTCACACTTCATGCAACTTGATCGGGTCCCACGCCGTGACCCGATACTCATCCAACGCATCCAGCTCCGCTACCTGAGCGGCTGACAGCTTGAGCTCCACGGCACGCAGGTTTTCCTCTTGCCTCTCTCGGTGGACGGACTTGGGGATCGTGACATAGTCCTTGGCGAGACTGTAGGCGATCAGCACTTGCGCCGGCGTGGCGTTGATATCCTTGGCGATCACTCTGAGCACTGGATGAGACAACATGGTGGCCTTGGCCAAAGGAGAATACGCCTCCACCTGAATTCCACGCACTCGGCAATAGGCCACGAGCTCTTTGCGCGCCATCCACGGATGCAGTTCGATCTGGTTTACTGCCGGCCGCACGCGCGCAGTCTCGCTCAACTTGTCAAGATGTGCTGGCCCAAAGTTGGACACGCCAATGTCGCGCACGACGCCCTGCGTCTGGAGATCTTCCAACGCGCGCCAGGTCTCGGCGCGAGTGTCTCGGTCTCCGGGCGCGTGCAGCAGCAGTAAATCAATATAGGACACGCCCAGCTTCTTGGTGCTCTCGATTACAGCCGCTGTGGCCTTGGTGTAGCCCCATTGCGCGACCCAGAGCTTGGTAGTGACGAATAGTTGGTCCCTGGCAATGCCCGAGTCGGCCATGGCGCGCCCCACGTCCTGCTCGTTGCGGTACCACGCCGCCGTGTCGATGTGGCGGTACCCGAGCTCTAGTGCACTGCGCACGCTCTCGTACGTCTCGCGCCCCTTGCGACACTTGTACACGCCCAGGCCGAGCGACGGAATGCGAGCGCCGCTCGGCAGCACCTTGCTGGGCATCATCGCCATACGACTGAAGGATGGGTTACGCGTTGAGTTACGTTTTGCCTGAACAAGTCGACTAAGGAATGAGCATCCAACTCGCGGTTGGTCGGCTGGCTGCATCAAGTCGAAATCGGTGGCGAGTCACGAAGGCAGCAGCATGTCGGAGTATGGCAAGACCGTGGGTGGCAAGCTGCAGCTCAAGGGCGGGCTCTCGCTAAAGTACGTATAGCTGTGAGCGTCCAGGCGTGGCGTCCAGGCTGCTGCGTGTACCGTGGCTATTGCATGCTGCTCGCCTGGCCTCGTTCTCTTGCTTGTCATGAGCAAATGGACTGATGCCGCTGGCTGGTGATGACACAGACCCAAGAAGAGCCACAAGAAGAGCAAGAAGCACAAGCGCGAACGGGAGGAAGGCGCCGCCAAGGAAGCCCAGAGCGAGCCTGCATTCGAGCTGGTTAAAGTGAAAGGCAGCGGCCGGATTCTGTCGTCCGGCACGACGCTCATGGGCCAAATGGGCACCAAGTTCCTGCTGGAGCTGACGGTGGGCGACGCCATCCTCATCCAGCACCCGACGTCGCTGGTGGAAGAGACGCGCATCGTGCGGATGGTGCTGAGCGATGTGTCCGCTGCGATCAGCTCGGCGTTCAGCTCCGATCTGGTCTCGTCCACGTCGTTCTCGTATATCAAGGCGCCGCCGGACGACGAAGACAAGCAGCAGGAAGAGGTGCGTTCGTTCGCGTGTTTGAGTGGTGTCCATCGCTTGAGAGCTGAGCGCCGTCTGGATGAGCGTAGAAAAAGAAGAAGCAGAAGCATGCCAGTGACGAGCTCACGGCCTTTGGCACCTACGCCGGCGGCACGCAGGCCGGCTCCCAGTTCACGTACCGCGTCAGGAAGAGCGGCGCGTACGGAGGTTACGCCATTGTGAAAGAGGACGCCGAAACGGACCGAAGCCGAGAAGAGCTACTGGACTTGCGGGCAAAGAAGAAGGGCGACCGCCACTGTATGTGAGTAGCAACGTACGTGGCCACAGTGCGCTCGGGATATTAAGTTGGAACATGATGCGCCATGGAGTTGGCATGGAGCTGTGTGTCTGCAGGATGCGCTTTATTATAAACTTACTTGCAAGCCGTAAGCGTTTAAAACTGCAGTCCACAATGGCTCGCTCAAAGCAGAGGGCGTGCGTCAATATCCCACCAGAAGGTGCAATTCAATTCCGGATGCGAGAGACTCAACAACTCTCCAAAGTCTCCCACTTGAAACACGTTTGCTTGCTTGGGCTGTTTCACTCTGAAGACCATGAGCCGATAGTTCCACAGCGAGTAGAGATTCCGAACCTGCCTCAGGGTGGTCAGAGTCACCCAGCCATCCCATGTGATCAAGTAGCGGCCTCCAATCACCACATACCCAAGCCGAGTCACCTCGTACGAGTTTAACAGCACAGGCTTGAGAGGCAGATCTTGGCAGACATCATACAATGCTGATCGGCCGATCCCGCCAACGTTGCACGCTCGAATGGTCAGCGATCGTTCGACTTTGCACAGTCGGCTTGAGCCAGACCGCTTGCTCTGCATCGACATATTCTCGGAGAAAAGCAGCGGCAGCAAATTGATCGCAACGACCACAAGCTTTGTCACCAAGATTAAAGACGAGTTGCCGCCCATGCGCAGCGCATTCTTGGGCTTGAACAAGTCGAGTACTGAGAAGCTAGCCAGCTCATTCGGCTGGACCAAGGTGTTGAGACGCTCGCTCGCAACAAAGACGGGATATTTAGCGATATGGTCGCGATAGAAATGCATCAGACTCAGAGCTACGATGGTGGGCATGATCATGGAATCGCTCATGCGACGCCGCAGGATCTTGGTCAGCGAATTGAGCAGACTCGCATAAATGAGCACGAAGTCCACGATCGATGGATACATGACAAACCAGGCGTCCGCGAGTGCTGATTGCGGTCCTTGAAACTCGCAGCCGACCGACAGAAACGCAGCCATGATCATTTTCAGTCGTGGATACATGAGTATGGGCAGCACGATGAAGCTCTTGTCATTGGCAATAATGCCAATGTTGGCGTTGTTCCAGGCACCGAACCCTTTGTGATACCCTCGGGACAGAGCGGCCATGGCCAACATCCAGCGACAGAGGAGCGCGATCACAGATGCATCCGAAATAAACGCCGACAAGTCGTAAATGCAGTTCACAGCGGTCAGCACAGTCCCGCTGTAGTAGAACAACCCGTACCGTACCCCGTTGGAAATCGCGACTGATATCACATTTGTAGCGAACGACGTACTCTGAAACTCGCCCCACTGGGTTTGAATCGTGCGCACGAAGCAGTCGGATGCATTGTGGCAGAGAAGCTCACGTTGAGCGATCGAGTCAAACTGCCGGTTCCGCATGCTGCCCGAATGAATTGAATCGATGTACACCACATCGCCGTTCCATTTGGTGCCTGTCGCATCCTCGTACCACCCGTTTTTCCACACGCCGCCAGGGCGATCCAGCCAATTGGTAAACGGAGCCTCTCGAAGCGTCCGGTTGATGCCGAAAATGTACTGCCGCGTAGCCGTCGGGTCTTCGTATTGCCCAGCGAGGCGCAGAATGCACGTGTGGCCATTCCAGCCAGGGATGCCGTATCTCGCAGTCAAGGCGTTATCAAAGAACGGCATGATCAAGATCGGCAGCGAGTTGGGGATCCGTCTGATAGTGTTGCTGGCAATGCCATCCATAATCCGAAGGTTGTCGCGCGTGAGGTTGGTGTACCCGAACGACTCGCACACTGAGAACATGTACGTCAGCGTGTTGTTGATGAGTCGGCAAGTCTCTGTCCATCGCTGCTTGGAGATATCAGTGAGCCCAGCGCTGGTTCGATTGATCACTCGGTATCCGTGAATGGCCGAGCCGGTCGTATCCTCAATCAGGATACTTGGTGACGACAGAGCGTCGTTCACTGTGAGGGCCTTGAAGCGCCTCCCATATTGAACGCAGACCACTGCTCGGTCACTGTAAGGCTCATCATTGAGCCCAGGAACCTGGTACAGCCCGCTGGAAGGATTCCGTCCGAGAATCACCGGTGCGGAGGTCCTGGTTGTGCTGTCGATGGCGGTCAGCAGCTGGGAGAGCATGAGGAACGTGGTTATAAGACACATGCCCCAGTTGAAGATCGCGGTCACGATCTGGATACGAGTGATCGGCCTGGATACTAAATCAAGCTGGGGGATTTCAGGTCCTCGTTTGCGCTGGGTCTGCAATGGAGAGACGCGCGTGCCTTTGATCGCCATTGGCCACACCCGAAAATCACCGAATGACTGTGGGAACCAGACAAGCGTGGCGAGACGCGTTGATATTAATAGAGGAAGCCGCCGGTAGGTTTCTGCATCTCTGCTGTTTGGACCGAACGTCGACAGACGTGCCGTTCTCGTTCAATCATTATTCACTCTGTTAGGTATAAACGCACATGCAGATACGCATACATACTCCTACTGCTTGGTGACTGAGCGGTGTTTCAGTCAGGCTTACCAAGGCGACACTTAGACTGCGTGGTCCTTGATCGGGTCCCAGCCCGTGATCAGGTACTCGTCCAACGCATCCAGACTCGCCACTTGCGCATCGCTCAGCTTGACGTTGACGGCCTCGAGGTTCTGCTTCTGGCGCGTGGGGTTCACCGACTTGGGCAGCGTGATAAAGTCCTTGGCCAGACTCCAGGCCACCAGCACCTGCGCGGGCGTGGCGCTCACTTCCGTGGCGACCTCATTAAGGACCGGGTCCTTGAGCTTGGCAGCCTTGGCTAGTGGCGAGTACGCCTCGAGCAAGATACCGTTGGCTTTGCAGTAATTGACGAGATCGGAGCGCGTCAGCCACGGGTGCAGCTCCACCTGGTTCACGGCAGGCTTGACCTTGTACGTCTCGGCCAGCTTGGCCAGATGAGCCTCACCAAAGTTGGACACACCAATGTCGCGCAGAACGCCCTGCACCTGCAGATCCTCGAGCGCGCGCCAAGTCTCGGCGCGAGTGTCACGATCACCAGGCGCGTGGAGCAAGAAGAGATCGATGTAGCCGAGCCCGAGCTTGTCGTTGCTGATCTTGGTGGTCTTGATGGCCTTGTCGTAGCCCCAGTTATCCACAAACACCTTACTGGTGACGAAGATCTGATCGCGCGGGATGCCTGAGTCGCGCACGGCACGGCCGACGTCTTCTTCGTTCTTGTAGTACTGCGCCGTGTCAATATGGCGATAGCCGAGCTTGAGCGCCGAGGCCACAGCGTCGTAGGTCTCGGCGCCGGGCGCGCTCTCGTACACGCCCAGACCGATGACAGGGATCTTGGCGCCGCTGGGCAGCTTGACCGAGGGCACGTTGACACTGGCCATAGTTCTTTTGTTGAGACTCGGCTTGAGCTCCTGGGGTCCAAATAGACAATGAGCAGATGAATAACTTGGCGGTTGGAAGCTCATGCGACAGTTTGGATGTCGGTGATCAGAGGAAGGACAGTTGGAAACTCGAGAATGTTCACACGGACTTGCTTTTGGACCGAAACAGAAACGACAGCGAGCCAAATCCTTTGGTTTTCTTCTTTGCTGAGTCCGTGGAAAGTTTGCATGGAGCCCCATCGACCGAAGGTCCGCCATTCGGATGTTCCTCGTTCTGCTTTTCACGTGCCAGTGCGTCAATATCCATCAGTTCCAGCTCCAAGCGCCGCTGCGCCTCCTCTTCCTCCTCTTCTGTGCGCGTGTTCTTCGCCAGCAAAGTCTGGCAAAGCGCTTCCAGAGACAGTTCAGGGGCGACGGCCTTTCCACTCGGGCGTACGCCCTTGGTCTGAGCCTTCGCGCGTTTCTTGCCTTTGGTTTCAATGTTTGAGGGCTCAGCAGTCGTAATTGTGGCTTTAGAATCCGCAAACACATCCCGCTCCAGCTGACAGATCACGCACTTTTCTTTCGGTCGGCAGAGCACGCAGTCACGTCGAGGCACAGTGTCTTCGCCGCCTTGTGTCTTGCGAGCTTGCTCATATTGGAGCACGAACGGATGGAAGGTCTCAAGCTGCTTGAGGATCCACAAATGAGATATGTCGGCTCGAATCGCGCGCAAGAACCGCTCGCGAACGACTTCGACAGAGCTCACGGGCCGGCAGATCGCAACGGTCATGCCTTCGGAGCATGCGACGTCGCTCACGCGCGGGCCCTGGAACTCGCTGGCCCTCATGCCCATGATCTCCACGTTCACTAGACTGAGCATGCTGGAGCTGGACTCCATTTGCACTCGAACAAAGCAGCCAAAGATATCGACTGGAAGCTCCCACGTCCATTCTGTCTGATTCTCTCGCAAGCTGCAGGAATAGTGCGTGCTCTGACTCTTGGCTTTGGCAAGGCTGTACTTGCCTCGTTCCTCCGAATCGAACGGGAGCGCGCTGACCAGAATCACGTACTTCACTGCCAAGGATGCCGCAGAGCGAGGGCGCATCGTGGCCAAAACGCCGTCGCTATCACCTCCAGAAAACAGTTTCAGCTTAACACGGACGCTACTGATGCGGCTCAGTTCTGGCAACGCCACCTGCCAAAAGGGACAGGCTTCCTGCTGGGTCTGAGCGAGATTCCCATCCTCTGCCGGAGTCAATGCATATTCGGGTTTGCATGAAGCATTCTGAGTGCTCATGGTCGTAACGAGCCCATCCAGATGGCCAAGATTCCGAGGTCGTTGGAACAAACATGTAACGCGGGTCGGCACCTTGACCAGCGGAATGGCAAGCGCGTGGCCAGTGCATCCACCAGCATTATTCCCCCACGTGAAGAGCTCTCCTTCGTTGCTCACGACAGCAGTTTGAGCATCGCCACAACTGATCTTGACAAGAACAATGTCACCTCCATCCTCTTTGAACTTGTCTGGAATTCGTATCGGGATCTTGGTGAACATCGGCATGAATTTGCCCAGTGCATGGCTGCTGCCAGCCACAAACACGTGTCCACCAGACAGAGAACTGTCGTTGTTTCGTAGGGTCGAAGTCAGCACGGCAGTGTGAGCAGCCCCGCAACTCACATCGACGAGTTTCACATCTGAAAACGGATCGCTCACCCTTGTGGGCACATCCACTGAGCGTAATTTCCCTCCGTTGCGAGGAACGCGATTCTCTCCAACGTCTCGCTCGTCGCCGAGACCCAACCTTCCACCAGCGCCAGATCCCCAGACGAAGAGACTGCCATCCGTTGTTAGCAATGCCGAATGCGATGGACCACAAGCCACCTTGCGCACAACTAGACCGCTCGGAACTGGTAACTGGATGGGGATTAGCGAAAAACTCTCATTCGCGTTGACGTGACCGACACCAAGCTTTCCATGGGTCGCGGAGCCCCACACGTAAACCTGACCTTGCGTTGAAAGCGCGACGCTGTGCCCAAATCCACAGGCAATCTCTCGGAAACGGATGGACTCGAGAGTTGGCACGACTTGGGGTGCATGAACATCCTGATGCCACGCCTCAAGGTGGTTGTTACCGTCATCTTGCTGGCCATCGCGTGTTCCGCCAAGCCGGCCGAAGGACCCTACACCCCAGGCCAACAACTTCCCAGACTGACGGATAGCCAAAGCATGTCGAGAGCCGATAGCAATACTTGCCAGTGCATGGTCGCCATCGTAATCACGCAGCGGGGGTCCACGGGCTGTCAGCCCATTGGCAAACAACTCCACACGACTCTGGTTTGAAGCGTCATCGGTTACTATCACAGAAGAACTGGCCTTTGATCTACCAGGCCCTTCACGTGCTTGGCGCTTAATCTTGTGCTTGGTGGTCACGATACTATGCTTCATTTCCAAGTACTCCCGTTGCTCCTTTGCGTACGTCTCACGCTCCACTTGAAGAATCTGCTCTTGCAAGATACGAAGCTCAGTCCAAAGCGCAGCCGTCTTTGAAGCAACGACCATCATTCGATGCTCCCGACGGTCATGGCGGAATCGCCTGGCGACCTTGTCCTGGTCTTTCATGTAGGCACTAAACTTCTCATCCATGCACTCGACCTCCAGAGCGATGCAGTCGCCCAGTTTCTCCATCAATTCCAGTCGAGTTGACTTGGTCAGGTACACGCCCCGCATTTGAAGCGATAACACCAGGTCGTCCACATTCAACTCCGACTCCACTGTCTCCATCAGGTCTTCAAACGACAGAACCCGAGTTGGAATATTGGGATCTGTGGAGGCCGGCGGAATGAGATCATAATACCGGCCCACGCGCTCCAGCTGCTGGCGTTTCTCTTCTTCTGTCGGAAGAATTCGCTCTGGCTTCGCGAAGACCTTGTGGTATTTCTTACGCAGGAAGTCGTTCTCATGCTCACGCTGGTTTTCCACCACTTGTGATGGGATCGACAGCTTGAGCATCTCACTGCGGGTCGTCAGCGGACGTTGCGGCTCAGAGACTAGAGCCAAACGGTCCTGGCCGTGGGTTTCACTCGCAGTCTGCTGGCTCAGAGTCGAATCGTCGTAGAAATAGCGCCATTGGCGTTTGTTGCCTCCCCAGCAAAATACTTCACCCGCATCGGTCAACGCATAGGCGACTGCAGGGCCGCATGCAACTTGCTTGACCCGCTTTCCCCACAGAAACGACGTCAGAAGAGAGATCTGCCGCCCTGCAAACGCATTCGCAGCTGTAGAACTCAGCAGTTTAGCTCGGGAAAGAGACGTCATGGGCTCGTTGAGCTGCCCATGACCTGTCTCAGGCTGCGGTGGAGTTGCAGCTTCGTTGACCTTCTCCGCGGTGCCAACTGCAGTCAGGGGCTCGTGACTCGGTCGAACGCGTCGCTGCCAGAGATCCTTCACGACTTCATAGTCCATGAAATCGATATTGTCAGGCTGCATGACATCTCCGTCCAGGCGAGAATACAGGCCGCTGCCAAACAGATACACCTGCCCAGCGGCGTCGATCGCTTCCGACAGCACTGCACGCGAGAGCAGGAACGCTTCCTCAACGAGATCGCGTCGTTGCTTGGCGATCCGCTCGTCTTCGAGCGAGTTGTCGGCCTCCAGCAAAGTCAGCGCTTCCTGCTTCTCCTCCTTGTTCACGACCTGCTCCAGCTTCTTTATCAGCACGCTGTTGGGCAGGAACCGGTTGAACGGCTCGCCTCGATTGCGCAGCTCTGCACGCACGTCCACCAACCCCAGCCAGACCTTCTTGAACTGGAAGTAAGTCATCATCTCTAGCTCTGGCTGGATGACGGTTCATGCAACCAGTGAGCCAGCTAGAGTGAATATATAGAGAGCAGTTTAGCAGCACGTACGTCTTCGTTCGCAGAGAAGATGGCTTCCATGCGGTCCAGGGGCATCTTACGCCCCAAAAACTCGAGGATCTCCATGAACGTAGCGCGGTCGATCGCGCCTTGTTCCTCCCTGTCGAACATGTCGAAGACGTCCTTGGGCGTGAGCGACTGGCCTGGCGCGAAGCCGCCCGTGCGGTTCGGATTCTTCGGGTCGCACGTGTAGAGCGCCAGACGGAACTCCTCGAACGAGATCGCGCCGCGCCGCATCTTGTCGCACTTCTTGAAGTACGCTCGAGCCTTGGGCTCCGTCAGCTTGATGTTGAGATCGTGCAGCAGCACCGTGAACTCTTCGTAGTCAATGCCGCCAGAGCCGTCGGCGTCGTACTTGTCGAAGAGCTACACAACATTAAAACGCCTGAGCTCAGCCGAACCAACGCGCACCTTCAGTAACAGGTACCAGTTGTAGGTACCTCCTGGGGATCCAGCAACGCCAAGGCCGCAGGATCATTGCGCTCTTGGCCCCGCATGCCCGTGGCACCCGCATCCAGGATCGTGGCTTCGATCGGGATGCCGTCGACGTACACGACGCCTGTGGGCCAAAGCAAAGCAAAGCAGCCGATGCGCTCGTTACAAACAGACTAACTGAGCAAACCGCCTCATCGCCAGGACGTACGTACGCTTTCTCTGCTTGCGGCCGATCATTGCGCTGCATCACCAAGCAGCAGCATCCGCAGCAGTCGCCACCGCGCAGCGTCTCATGGCTCATTCTTAGAGATAATACCGGTACAAACCGAATCAATACCGACCTTCCCTGTTTCACTCAGCCATGGTTTGACTCGGGCAAGAATCCCTGGTCCCCATCCATACCCCATCTGATTGGTCCATAATCGATTTAAGCACATGTGATTGGTAGAAAAGATCGCGAGCTTTTTCGGCCATTCAATCGGTCTGGTCTATTGCCCAGCACGCCGCATGGAGCAAGCACTTTTCAAAGTCGATTTCTCTCTTCCAATAGCAAAAAATGGTGCGTGATCGGCCTCGGAGCCTGCAGACCCTGCTGCTCCCTCCCAGCGCAGCGCAGCGCAACCGAACCGCAGGCCACCAGGGCATCAGGCCTCTGGCTACACAGCAGCCCAGCCAGCAGCTGACCGGCCAGCAAGCCTAGACCTCTGGCTGCGTATTCAGCAGCAGCTTGGTTGCCAGTCATTGCGCTGCGTTGCATGAAGCGCTCGGAGGCCCGCAGGAGCAGCAGAGGACGATGATGGGCGCGACTACCAAGCAGGGGCGAATCATACTGACACCTAGCGTGTCTGTCTAATTCTCTAGGGCAAGCGCACTAAGAAAGTTGGTATCTGTGGCAAGTACGGCACGCGTTACGGTTCGTCGCTCCGTAAGGTCGTGAAGAAGATCGAAATCTCGCAGCACGCCAAGTACAACTGCGCCTTCTGCGGCAAGGACAGCGTGAAGCGTACCGTCACCGGCATCTGGAAGTGCAAGTCGTGCTACAAGGTCATCGCCGGCGGTGCCTACCTGCTGAAGTACGTCGTCCATGCTGCTGCCTTGATTGCTCTTGTATAGGACCAATGGCTCACGTTCTTTCCATTGCAGCACCCCTTCGGCCGCCACCGTGCGCTCCACCCTGGCTCGTATCCGCAAGATCCACGACGAATCGAACCAGTAAGCGTTCGACAACCCGTTGGGTCTAGAACTTGGGCTTTCTTGTGCGCGAGAGAGAAAAGAGCCTCGACAAAGTATTAAGGTGTTGTGGCCCACGAGACACGTTAACGACGTTTACAATGAAAAGCGGAACGCCCACGACGCGTTGACGGTGCTGCAGTGTCAATGATCTATGGAGTTTGTGTTTGTTGTTGTTTCTATTGCTGATTGTATTGATGTTACACTGGACTTTGTAAAGGAGCTAATTCTCCAGGGACTCGATGGCGTACCGCACCATGTAGACCCAGTTCTCCACCTCGGCCTCGCTCTCCACGGCGATCACGAAGAACCTCCGCTGGCTCATGAGGTACTTGCCCTTGGTCCACTCGTTCACTTCGACCTGGAAGCAGTTGACCTTAGCGGCCACCTCCGGGTCGCAGGCGCTCACTTTGGCGCCCTTGAGGAATAGGGACGTGCCTTGGCGTGGCTGCGACCCGTTCATCTCATCGTACTGCAGCAGAAGGCGAGCGTTTTGCAGAACGGCGTACCGCTTCTTCCACATGCGAGCGTTGGCCAGGCCCTTAATGTTGATGTGCGCGAACACACTCGACTGCTTCTTCACGTACACGGTGCCAGTCTTCAAGCGGACGAAAGTCGAGATGGGCTTCCGCACAGCATGCGGCTGAGGACTGGTCGATGGCACGCGGTCTTCCGGCACCAGCAGTGTTGAGGAGATCGAACTGCTTGACGATACAGTCGGTACAGCCGAGATGGTCAGCATGCCTTCGTTGCCATTCGACCCCTTGGCTGCAGATTTCGTTGGTGTAATAGCTCGGTTGCCAAGAGCGCCACCAACAACCGGTAGAAGAGGGATCGTGCTCCCAACCTGAACTTGCAACGGCCGGTTCAGACTGCCGTTGGCCTTCTCGAAGAACTTGTGCCTCAACTCCTTCTGATGCTGTTCGCGGCATTCGGAGATCCGCGTCTGCAGTTTGTCCAGTTGAATACACAGCATCTGGCTCCGAATCACGTCCTGCATGAAGCCGTAGCAGAATTCAAACTTCACTTTGACTGCTGGAGGCGCTAGCTGGTTCACGGACTTGCTGCTCAGCTGTCGACTGATGGGCGACTTGACATTAGACGGCACACCGCCCACGAAGTTCTCTACCCGGCGAATCATCGACAGTCTCTCCAGCTCATCCAGATCGTACGCGAAGCGAGACAAATGGGCCTTGATTGGACATGAAGACCGCAATAGTTCTTCCTCAAACACCGGCCCGATCACGCTTGCCGTCTTCATGAGCATGCGCTGGGAGACAGTCAGCTGATCCAGCAATGTCGTGAGTACACTTTTCACTGTTCGTGGCGGACGCAACGCGATTCGATTCTTGAGCGTGAGCATTGGCGAAGTGCTGTCCGTTGGCACAAAGATCGACCGCATGCGGCGGGAAGCGGACCCAGTGTTTGTAACACCACCCATGGACGCAGCCAAACTTCGATCAGTGCTCGGGGTTCTCGTGGCAGAAAGCGTGTAGCAGCCACTGCAATGGCGGACCGGGTCTCCTCGGCTTCCAGGCAGTTTCCTACAGGACAAACCGACATCGTTAGATCAGTGCAGGACATGACAAGAGTTTGGCTAACGTCAGAACGTACTTTAGACACGCTTTTGGTGTGCAGGGAGAGCAAAACACGTATCCACAGCACTTGCATCGGTGTTTGTCCTTGGATGAGCTGAACTTCATGTGGCACTGAAAGCAGAAATGGGCAGCGCTTTTGTCGGCTCCTGGTTCTTGCACTTGGAGCTGGCACGTGTGTCGTCTTTCGTCAACCACGATCTAAGAGGAAAGAAATTGCCAGTATTAGATACAAAGACAGCCAAAGAAAGGATTCGGCAGAAGTCAGTACATACCACTTCTTGCTGCAGCATTTCCGCAATGATTTCGTGCAGAAACAAAGGATTGCCTTGCGCTCGCGATGCTAAGATGGAGACCAGCTCACTGGGAATAACTTGAACATTCAGTATCTGAAGCGCAAGCTCCTCAATCTCGGATTTGCACAATGGCTCCATTGTCTGCGTCACCGATGAGCGCATTTTCTTCAACACACGAAGTCGTTTCCGGAATGAGGAGCTGGCTGTGTTTTCGTTCAATGCCAGACTTGGAGGTCTTGTGCCCACGACTACGAGGCAGTTTGTGAAATACTTGGCAATGATTGTTGTGAGGATCCACGATTTCTCGTCCATGTACATTGCATTGTCCAGGCAGAAGATTGTCGCTTTGTCTCGAGACATGGCATGCAGCGCACAAAGAAGTAGAATGCCACTTAGATCCAACTCGGTGGGCTTCCACTCGACATCAGCGTTTTCCTGGTCACCTCGACAAGGCGACGATGGGGACGACCGAACCGTTTCGCTGGACTTTGACGAAATCACGCGCAGTTCATCGTTTTCATTCCGATTCATAGCCAGATCCATTTCCAGCAGACCGAGAAACCAGGCAGCAATCTCAACTGCTTTCATCTCCAAGTTGCTTGGGGTATCCACGAATCGTTTTTCGTCTGCTTCGGGCTCCTCTTCCTGGTTCGTTTCGGGGACGTCAGCCTCATCGGCTGATTCTTCTTCTTCATCCTTTTCAAGCAATCGGATGCTGGAACCTCGTACCATGGAGCTGGATCGTTGATCACGACAATCGTCTTCGTCCATGTAGTCTTCAAACTTCGTGTCCAGGATCGGGTTGAGCAGATACGCATACTTTACCAGAGTCGTGTTTGGGGCAGCGCCCTGCTTGATCATTTTTCGCACGTAGAGCGCAATCCGTTTCCGTCTCTCGGCTTCCTTTGAGAAATCATCCAGCCTGGTTCCAACGTTCACTGAGCCGTTAGACGCCGAGTTGGCAGTCATTAAATCATCGTGGAGCGGCAGCGGAGTGAGACTACTCAAGCGACCTTCCAGCGCACACTTGGTGATGATCTCTGTCCAAATCGCGTAAGGTTTTCTAGTGGAAAAAGGGTTCGCAGTTCCCTGCAGCACATTGTAGCATCCGGCTTCTGGGCAAGTCAATGCCGACCTCAGTAGCATGGTCTTACCCACACCGATATCACCCTCCAGAATGAATGAGCCTCCCGGCGCAAATCGATTGAGATGCGAGCATTTCTCAAGCAACGAGTTTCGAATCTGCTGGAAACTGTCGCTTTCAATGATGGCATTCGCGGTCACAGATTGCTGATCTGCACGCATCGATAGCCGACGCTGGGCATCGCGAACTTGCACACGATGCATGTTTTCCATCATGTTCAGAACCGGAGTGGCTCGGCTCACAGTTGGCGGGGAGGAAAGACCAAGCGGCAAGCGCTTCTTGCCTGAAGTGACGGACAAGTGAAACTCCATCAGGATGGACATGCGTGGATACGGTCGATGCACCTTGATGCTGTCGTTCTTGCCCTTTACCATGATCTGCGCTCGCTCCTCAAAGTGCAGGATATCATGGGTAAACATTTTGGTCGTCTCATCAGTGATCACGCCTCCGTTTTCCGTCTTGGCCTTTTGCATCAATCGCGCTGAGAGGTTCACGATATCACCAAGCACGGTGTATTCACGCCGATTGCCCTGATGCCCGACGACGCCGCACAACGCAGTTCCAGTGGTGATACCGACCGAAGCCTTGAGTCCCAGCTGGCTCAGCGCAGCACAGATCGCAAGCGAGGACAGAATGCCACGGATGGGGTCATTTTCATGAGTCACGGGAGGCAGGCCAAACGCTGCAATCACGGTGCTGCCCTTGTCATCCACGAGGAACTTGTTGATCGTGCCTTCGTATTCGTAAATGCATTGCTGCACCAGCGCAAAGGCGTCCTGCAGCTTTTGCAGGCCAGCCACATCCAGCATCTTGGCCAAGTCTTCGTCACTACGCAACAGCACAATCAATGAATGAGACTCAAGTGTCCATCAAGAGACCAACCATGGGCGCGCTTACCAGAAGCCTAGATTGATAAATAACACCGTCACCTCCCGCAGTTCCGAGCCCCAGAACTCATCATGCGCATCCAGGTACGGCCACACGGCTCTGGACACGTACTGCTTCATGCGCGTGTGCAGCTGTGCGTCGTCCCTCGTGAACGAAGGTCGACGCGAGCAGAGGCGGATGGGCAGTGCCACGCGATGCACTTTGTGGAAGCCGCTGTTGGCTTGCACGGCTTCCCCTTCAAAGAACTTGCTGATCATTTCCCAGCACTGCGGCGAGCAGATGACATCTCCAGCTTCAGCCTGGTGCTCGGAGCTGAAAGCTTGCTCCAGCGCCGGACCGACCGCAATGTACTCGATGCGGTCGATGGAGCCGTCGCTCTTGCCGCCCAGGTGCGCGATGGTGGCGCCACCAATGCCAATGCCCATCTTGACGCTGAGCACGACGCCTGGCGCCAACTCGGCCTTGTGCAGGTGGGACTGAATGCGCAGAGCGCACTGGATGCAGCGTCTCAGCAGACTCTCGAGTGTGTCGTCCTTGTTCTCGGGCCAGAAGATGAGCATGGCGTCTCCAGCGAACTTGAACACGTCTCCGCCTGCTCCACAAGCAGCCCATCATCATTCGTTGTCAGTATCTCCTCCTCTTCGTCACTGCAGAAGAGAACAATAAGGCTATCCGTGCGTACCGGCACTGGAGACTAAGCGCAGGAGCTGCTCAAAGTACGAGTTCAGGTGACGCGCGAGAAACTCGGCGCCCACAGGGCCGCGCGCCGCGAGTGACTCGGTCATGGCCGTGAAGCCCGAGACGTCGGCGAACATGCTCACGACCGTGGTCTGGTGCGTGCTGGGGATCTGCAGCCGCGCATCGTCCTGGCGCTCGAGATGCCGCCGCACGACCGCCGGCAGGTAGGCCGTAAGCCGCATGTCCAGCTCCTTGCGCAGGCCGGAGCTGGAGCGCTGGTCGAACGGCTGCTGCTCCGGGGCAGCGGCGGTCATTGCGTTTCGCTCGGCGCTTTGCATTTTGCCGTTGGCGCCTGTGCGCAATGGCATTCGCCTGCCCCCAGTTCCATAGCGCTGCTATTCTTACCATCGAATATCGAACAAACACCCCTTGGCGGGCCTTCTCCGGCTTCAACGCCCGAGGTTTTTCCCGCATAAAACCCCGATTAGCTCACCGGCTTGAAGGGATCCCGCGCGGTTCAGCGCGGCTTCGACGCATTGAGGACTCTCGTGCAGAACGGTCTGGCGCTTTTTCCAGGCACGCGACCGTTCGGCCCAGCGGTTCTTCCATGGAAAGCGGCCACGTGAGCGGCTGGGAGGGATGGTGTGAGTCCAAAGGCGGCGATGTTGTTTGCCGTCGTGCTGTCGTTGCGGTAGCTGCCGGCCAGGGCGGGGCTCAATTATTGCTTTAGAATCTTCCATCACTGAATACTCGCCTTCGATCGCATGCGCTTTGGCTGGACACTGACCTAACGCAGAGCGCAGCGTGTGGCTGCGCTGCGCCCACGCAAGCCGCAGAGCATCTCTGCTCATGCGCGCCAGGAGGAGATTTCGCTCTTGGAGTCCTGCGACGGCCCCACGTGCTCGTGCTCAAACTGGAACCGGATGCGGCAGTTGGCCACACCGCAGTCAAACGCGTTCTCGTCCACCGCCTCCTCGGCGCTCTTGCGTGGCTTTGTGGTGTGACGATCTGCCGTCTTGAGATCGTGACGCTCAGTCATCAGCACGTCGCAGCGCGTCAGCCACGGCAGCAACTGCGCCTCCCATAGCGTCGACGGGTCTTCCAGCGCGCGCTCGTCTACCGAGAACGTATCCACGCGCGATCCGTGTTTAAACGCAACTACACTGACTGCTGAAGCGCTGGACAGCCGCCATGAGTGCTCCACGCTGGCCAGCACGGCGTCGTCCGCGCGAAGCGTCACGGCGTAAAACTTGGTTCCGATGAACCGCATGGCCACGTGCGCCATGGCCTCGACCTTGCTCTTGGCTCCACGGCGAAGCCAAGCGACACAGGACACTCGGTCTGCAGCGTTCTGCTTGAGTTGCTCCATCAGTGTGGACGCGTCGCCCTCCAGCACCACGCCGTATCCGTCGGCGGCGTTCCTGGCGATCTCCTGCATCTGCTGCTCTATGGCCTTGCGCCGCTCCGCCATGAGCGCGTCCAGCTCAAACTCCGAGTCCGAATCGAAGTCCGAGTCGTCGTCCGAGTCTTCATCCTCCAGCTGAGCTGTTGCAGTGGCTCCACCTGCAGTGATGATCTTTGGCTGGGAGGGCGCCGGCGGCTGGAAGAGTTGCTGGCGCGTGCGCACTCCCTGGGAGGTCGGATCGTGCGCCGTGAGCACCGTTTTCAGCGCCATTGCCTTGTCGTACGCGATCTGGTCCTTCTCGCAGCAGGACGCCAACGTCGGGTCGTGCATGTGCTCCTCATCGCCGCAGCAGCCGCCCGAGTGCTCGTGGTGGTCCGCCATCATTGTGCGCGCTAATAAGGACGGTATCGCTTCGACAAAGTACGATTCAGAATCCTCTCCGGTATGCGACACAGATCAGCTCGAGCCAACCAAAAATCTTCGGATACGCAAACTTTTTAACCTGCTCAAGAAAACCCTACAGAATTCTCGTACAGTCTATATGCAAAACAAATCCGCAAAATAGCCAAGATATTGCGTATAAGCTTGGATACAATTTCATGTTTGATGCCCTAGCCGCTCTGTACTGATTGGTGAACTGGCATCTGATGCAGTGTGATTGGCTGAAATGTGGCTGAGCGTGCCATGCCAGTCATATAACCTAACAAGCCCAAGAGGCGACCGTCAGAAAGCCACACTCTTCTCCAGTCGCTGCGACCAAGGAGCCTGCGAGAAGCTCAGCCAGCGTACCTCTTCGCTCCGTCTCTGCGTGTGCATTGACGGCATCTTCCTGTTGCTGCTGTGCTCTGGATCCACCCCATCAACGCCATGTCGTCCGCCCGTGGCCTGCTGCAGCTGCGACGAGCGCGCGCGATCCAGAGCCTCATGGGCGCGCGCGCCAAGAGCTCGCTACCGTCGCCTGCTGTCATGACGGAGTCTGTCTCCGACGCTATCGACTCGGAGTTTCTGCGCTCTGGCCGCGTGCTTACGGTCGCTGACTGGGCCGAGCGTGCCCAGCACCTGGAGCCGCGATCCTCGCTGGCTGCACCATTCGATGCGCTCAGTCTGGTGGAACACGAGGCTGAAGCCATTGAAGCCGGCGCTGAGAACCTGAGCCGCGCCTACATCAGCGATGAGGATGTGGACAAGTGGCTGCAGGATTTCACGATCCCTGCGGACCAGCTGGCCACCTGCACGACGCCCGAAGAAGTCCAGGACATGCGCCGCCTGTACGCGCGTCAGCTGCGCCTCGAGTGCTCCGTGTACGAGATGGCCATGGACAAGTACGAGTCGTCGGCTAACAAAGTGCGCCAGATCGGCCGTGCCTCAAACTCCAACGCTGCCAAGGACCTTATCCGCACGTGGATGATTCCCGCGCGCGAGTATATCGAGAAGGAGCAGAAGAAGATCCGCGACGGCAAGCACAGCATGGACAGCAACATCTACGGTCCTGCTCTGCTAATGCTCAAGGCCGATGTGCTGGCTGCTACTGGCATGAATGTAATGCTGAACCTGTGTCTGGGCGAAGCGCAAGGGCCCAAGTTCATTAAGCTGGCGCTGGCCATGGGCAAGGCCATCCAAGAAGAGATCATTTCACAGAAGGAAGCTGCTGAGAAGCGTGGCGGAGACAATCATTTCTACCTCAAGATGACGTCCCGCATTGAGAGCGAGTTCATCAAGGCCAAGATGAAGGTCTACCACGACGACGTCGGTGGCTGGGACAAGCGCATTAACCTCAAGGTTGGTGCTGCGCTCATTGACTGCCTGCAGCGATCCTGCTTCCTGCCGATCCCTCAGAAGAACGGAGGCAAGCCTGGCAAGCCAGTGCAAGCTTTTCTTCACGACTACGTCTTCGAGCGCAACCGCCGTGCCGGTGTGATCAAGATCCACCCGGACATTGCTGCCACTGTGCTGTCCACCAAGCCTGGTGCCAACATTCTGCCGTGGACGGCGCGCTATCTTCCCATGCTGGTTTCGCCCAAGAAGTGGGATTACATTGTGAACGGCGGATATCTGAAGCTGCACACCAAGATCATGCGTCAGCGCGACTCTGCGTGGCAGATGGACTGCGTCAAGCGTGGAGAGCTCGAGGGCTTGTTCAAGTCGCTGAACCTCCTGGGCGAAGTGCCTTGGGTGGTCAACAAGGAAGTGCTGGATGTAATTCTGACCATGTGGGAGAACGGCGGCGGCTTCGGCGACCTGCCGCAGCGTGCTGATATCGATCTGCCGGAATGGCAGGAGGAATACACGGAAGACCCGGAGAAGCGCCAGCTCTTTGAGAAGATGACTCGCAAGGTAAGACACGTGTACTGTTTGAGTGTATGTGCGTATGTATATATTGCATGAAGACGCAACAGAATCAAGCCCAGAAGTCGCATTCCCCACGGCTTCTGGGTTCAAACTGATTGCAAGATCAACCGGTTGACGCTGTTACCGGACGCCAGGAATTTGAGGGAGAGTAGGCTCCGCGAGTCGCTCTTTTCTCTTGCCTGGGGTCGTTTACAGTGCCGATCCACATTTCGAATGCCTGCCTTTGCGTGTTGCGTGTGTCTGCCTGCCTGAATGACGTATAACTTGTAGCTCACTCCTTTGCTTTCTATCTGTAGATCCAACAACGCAACCAAGAACTGCACTCTCTGCGATGCGATACGCTGTACAAGCTCCAGGTCGCTGAAGAGTTCAAGGACGAGCAAGCGCTGTACTTCCCGTACAACATGGACTTCCGCGGACGTGTGTATCCGATTCCGCCCAACCTTAACCATTTGGGCTCGGATCTGTCGCGTAGTCTGCTGGTGTTCCGTGACCGCAAGCCGCTGGGCAAGAACGGTCTGCGTTGGCTGAAGATCCACTTGGCCAACGTGTTTGGTGTGGACAAGTGTTCGTTTGATGAGCGTGTGGAGTTTACGGAGAAGCACATTGAGAAGGCGATCGCTTCGGCTGCCAACCCGTACGGCGACGGCGACGCTGCCTGGTGGAAGGATGCCGATTACCCGTTCCTGGCACTCGGTGTCTGCTTTGAGCTAAAGCGTGCGCTTGAGGCTCCCGTCGTGGAAGAATACATGTCGAACTTGCCTGTGCACCAGGATGGTTCCTGCAACGGTCTCCAGCATTACGCCGCCCTCGGCCGTGATCGCACGGGTGGCCAGCAGGTCAACCTTGTACCGGCGCCTCGCCCTAGTGACGTGTACACCGGTGTGGCCACACAGGTCATGCAGAAGGTCGAGCGCGATGCTGCTATGGAATTGCCTGATGATATTCCTAGTGCCGAGCCGATCCTGGACACGGACAGCGCTGAGGAGAAGGCCCGCAAAATGAAGATCCGTGAGCAGTGGAACCTGCGTCGCCGTAAGAAGCATGCGCAGTTCCTACTGGGTGCTATCACGCGCAAGGTCGTCAAGCAGACGGTGATGACTAGTGTGTACGGTGTGACCTACATTGGCGCGCGCAAGCAGATCTCGGCGCGTCTGGAAGAGGTGTTCCTGACCAAGGGTCATCTAATGGACTCGGAGCTGGAAGACCAGATTTACCACGCGTCCTGCTATGCTGCCGAAGTGACCATGGAGTCCATGGGCGATCTGTTCACGTCGGCCCGAAACATCATGACGTGGCTGGGCGACTGCGCGTCCAAGGTTGCCAGCAACGGCCAGGCCATGTCGTGGATCACGCCCATGGGTCTGCCGGTCGTGCAGCCGTACCGCCGCAACACTTCGCAGCAGGTGCGCACCAAGGTGCAGCACGTGCTCATGGTGCTCACGGAGCAGCTGCCGGTCAGCAACGGTCGCCAGAAGACGGCCTTCCCGCCCAACTTTGTGCACTCGCTGGACTCCACGCACATGCTTATGACTGCGCGCCGCTGTCTGGAGGAAGACAAGATCGCGTTCGCTGCCGTGCACGACAGTTACTGGACCCACGCCAACTCGGTGGACACCATGAACCGCCGCCTGCGTGAGGAGTTTGTGAACCTGTACGAGCAGCCGCTGCTGGAGGAGCTGTTGACGGAGCTGCGACTGCGCTTCCCCAAAACAGACTTCCACGACATCCCGCAGCTGGGCGACCTGGACCTCAAGACTGTGCTGGACAGTCCCTACTTTTTCAATTAGACGCCTCAGAAGCGAGCGAGATGGTTGTCCATGTCCCCAGCTTGCGAGTCAAGAGTTTGTAATTTAATACCGAGAATGTTGAAACCCAACAACTGAAATGGCTCATGATGGTGTCTGTGATTCATGCTAATGCTTAGTGGTTAGCTCACGTGCTCTCAATCTCTGTCAGTTGTGTCGACAGAATGCATGGAACCGTCATGTGTTTAGATAGGATGATGGCGCTCTCTCTATTCCTTCTTGGCGTTGTAGGCCAGACTCTTCTGGTTCATCGGGTTGTCCGGCGAGCGGCGCCACATCTCACTGAGCTTCTGCTTGTACTGCGACAGCTTGAGCCGCGGGAAGTCCTCCTTCAGCTGCGGCATCATCAGCTCTTCAAACGCCTTGTAGGCCTACAAATAACAGTCCATGAGTATCCGTTTACAACCAGCGCAAGCAATGACAAAGCGCAAGCTTACCGCCTTGGCGCGACGCTCCGGGTGCTTCTGCAGATCGTCTTCGCCCATGGACAGCAGGTCCAGAGCCGCATCCAGACTGCGGGCCTCGTCCTGCACGCCGATCTCGCGGTTGCGGTTCTCGAAGGCGCCGTAAGAGCTCTCGAACTGGATGTCCTTCTTGCCCGCAGGCTTCTTGGCCTTAGCGGCCTCCTCCTCCCGCTGGGCGGCCATCTGTGCCTGCGTCAGCTTGCCACTACCAGCGGTCAGGGACGCAGCCGGCGCACGCGAGCCCTTGTTGCTCTTCTTGACCACGGGGGCTAGCGCCTCCTCCCAGGGCTTGTTCACGGCCTTCTGGGCCTTGGCCTTGCGGATGGCGTTCTTGTCCTCGACCTTGGCGAACTCGTGCTCCTCCAGCGCTTGCAGCTTCTTCAGCTCGGCCTTCTTGGCGTCGGCCTCGGCCTTCTTGCGCTCCGCCTCCTCTCGCTTGGCGTTGCTCTTGGCGCCGCTGGACCACTCCGAAGCCTCGGCAGCCTCGGCAGCGGCCTGGGCCTTGGCGTCTTTCTGGGCCTTGGCGCCGGCCTTGCGCGCATTCGCGGCCTCGACCTTACTGTTGCCGCCGCCGCCGCTCGGTTTCTTGGCCATGGCTTCTTCCTGAGGTTTCTTTCTAATGCAGAACTGGGTCGATCGCCCAGTGGATGCCGCTTCCGGCCTGCTGATTGGCCTATAGCACGCGGACCCAAGCATGTCGTCCCTCCTCCTCCACAAGATCAGCACCGACTCGACTCGATAATATAGCCGACTAAAAACCGCTATCAAATAGTAGCCCTGCTAAATTCTCGAATGTGCTAATTCAGTAGTAGCAGCAGCTACATTTAGTAGCCTACTGTCACTATTTGCAGCTTCAACTGGTGATTGGCTTGATTGCGTTGCATGGATTTCGATGGCGTCATCTTGACGTCTCTGATTGGCCGGACACATCTCCTGTGATTGGCTATAAATGACACCTGGCGGTCTCACCTGATCTGAAGAAGCTCAAGCGTCATGGTAAATCACTCATTCAGTATCCAATCTGTCCCCAAGAGCCCAAGCCAAGCCCAAGCTAAGCGAGAACACCATGGCCTCCGTACCCTCCGTCACACTGCCCAGTGGCGCCAAGATCCCCACGCTCGGTTTGGGCGTGTACCTCAGTGAACCGGGCGCTGAAACCTACGACGCCGTGGCCTCGGCGCTCAAGCTCGGGTACCGCCACATCGACACAGCGCAGTACTACCAGAACGAGGCCGATGTGGGCCGCGCCGTGCGCGACTCGGGCATCCCACGCGACCAGATCTTCGTGACCAGCAAGCTATTCGTGGCCAATTGGGGCTACGACAAGGCCATTGAGACCACCAGGGCCAGCAACGACAAGCTCGGACTCGGCTACATTGACCTGTTCCTGCTGCACGCACCTGGCGACCGTGAGACCCGCGCCGAGACCTGGCGTGCGCTTGAGGATCTGCAGGCGCAGGGCGTTCTCCGCGACATTGGCGTGTCCAACTTTGGGGAAGCCCATCTGGCCAAGCTGGCCGAGACGTACAAGGTCAAGCCGGCCGTGAACCAGGTGGAGCTGCACCCGTGGCTGACGCGCACGGAGCTAGTCAAGTACTTCAAGGAGCACGGCGTGTACCTGCAGGCGTACTCGCCACTTGCCAAGGCTGCGAAGCTCAAGGACCCGGTGCTTAACGAGATCGCCGCGGAAGTGAACGCCACGCCTGCGCAGGTGCTGGTGGCCTGGAGCCTGGCCAAGGACTTCATCACGCTGCCCAAGTCGGTGAACCCCACGCGCCAGCAGCAGAACCTTGAGGCTGTAAACGTCAAATTGAGCGATGCGCAAGTGGCACGTCTGGATGCGCTGGATGAGTACCTTGTCACGGGCTGGGACCCGATCAAGGACCATGCTGTTTAATTGCGCCATCGTTTGCTTCCCGTACGATCGAAATCCATGACCTCATAGCTAAAGCATAATCTGTATTCGAGCGACGGCAGATAGCTACACGATCCATACCTAGTCTGCAAGCTTGAGGATTGGCCCTCGTTGTCATCTTTGAACGAAGTCCAGTCGTTTGTGGGGCTGTCATTCTCATGGTCCTCAAATCGCCAGAGAGTCAAGCCTCGCCCTCAGCGCACGAGAAGTTGCTGCAGCTAATTGGTCTTTACGCTACGTATTAGTATACAGAGAATTCGAAATTGACAACCACACGAGTACGTTCGTCGACTGACTGATGCTGTAGTCGGCTACCATGCCACCAAAGGTGATGAACTCCGGGGGCACCTTGGTTAAAAGTTACAGTGGCAAATAGTAAGGAGCAGAAGGTGCTTCGCCAAGCTGTGAGGTGTTGTGCAAAGGAAAGAGAGCAAGACCCAGTCCCTGTGCTCATAAAGAATGCAGAACGAAGATAACACGGTCAACATGCGCACGAACACTACTGTATAGTAAACGCAGCCCACAGATGGCGCTCACGCTCCAGCATACCGCGTTAGCACTGCATGCTATACGTGGTCTCCGCACTCCAAAGGAAAGTATACAAACCCAAAGGGCACTATGCAAATTGGAACAGTTTCTACCGAAGATTTCGAAATGCGCTCGCTTACGCCTCGGCTTCCTCCTTGTTGGTCGCCTTGGTGACTGTTAGCTTCTCCAAGTCCCACACGAATGCCACTCGCCCCAGACTCGGGTTGCCTCGGTACGAGAACGCCGTGCGCTGGTTGAGATCGAACGCGATGGTCGTGAGCGTCCAGCCCGAGAGATCGCCACGCCCGTGGGACAGTGAGTCGTGGAAGATCGGCCACAAGCGATCGTGTTGGTCGCCGAGGATCTTGAGCGCTCCCTTCACAGAAGTTGGCGGCGTGAGCTCGCTGTACCGCTTGAGGCGGTGCAGACTGCTCTGGTACGGCGGCTGGTCGATCGCCAAGCGCTGGTACTGATTGGCGTGGAAGAACGCGGCCACTTGATTGGGCTTCACGGTCGAGACAATGTACTCGTGAACGGCGAAGCGATCGAACGAAGCAGCCTCCACGTTCCACACGCGCTGGTTGTGCACGTCCATGAGCTGGAAGTTGTGGCCAGTAGCTTGATGCGTCCGCGTGATCCGCCTGAGCGCATCCGAAGAGTTCTGAGCGTTTAGCAGATCGCGCGAGATGAATCCGCGACCGAGACCACCGACCTCGGTCTGCGCAGGCTGTACAACTAGGAAAACAGCCATAACCAGTGTGAGGAGCATGTGAGCGTATCGACAAAGAGAAGCACGGTCACTACGTACAGTTGAGCGTGAACGCGACGCCGTTCTGATTAAATCCGAAAGCGCCCGAGGGGAGATCGCCCAGATACGTGTAGGCCACGAACTTTGGGTTGGCGCCGATCCGTGCGATCACGATGGCCGTGCGGTTCACATCTTGCGCGCCGCTGTCCTCGTTGTGTACCACAGCGTGCAGATCATGAGACGTGAGCACGATGTCCGAGCATCGCAGCGTGTGGCGGCGAGCGGCCGGCGCTGCGTTGGTCTGGAACCAGGTCGGGATTGAGTCCTGGAACTCCTCGACGAGGTTGAGCGCGAAGATCGTCTGCTCAGGGGCCACGTACACAGCAAGTATGAACTACTAGAGACCGAGGACGCATGAAAAGGATGTGAATATGGCTACCTCGAAGGGGACGCCGCTTCCTTGCGCGATCCCGTCCAACTCCTCCACGAAATCCTGCATGGAGAGGGTCAAGCAAACGGCAGACAGTGCCAGTCTCACAGAGAGCCGCCACGTACGGGAAATGTGGTATTGTGCGACTGGAGATACGTTCCGTAAAGCTCCTGGCCTTCCACGGTCTCGAGATAAGGCAGCACGAGTGTCTGGACGGCGGCGTTCAGCCGCAGCCGCGTCTGGATCTTGTCGGCGAACCGCTGGCCCAGCTCATAGCCGAACTGCCAGTGCGAGTCTCCTTCAAACTCAAATATCTCGTCCACTTGCGTGCGCTCGAAGAGGAACCCTTGAGCGGTTCTGTGCGCCAGCACCAGCAGCGCCCCAAGCAGCAGTCGGCCCGTCATCGCGATTCGTTGATTGGCATCACGATCTAAATCAGATCTGGCTAAGTGCGTATTAAGTGCGACACCGAATAATCTCACCTTAAGTACGATACTGCTAGGTGCGAAAACGGTATTTATTTGTTTCACTGTGTCAACGCAATGAAATTATCAGATTGATAGCAAATGCGATACTGGTTATATCACAAGAATACCGCGTTCTCATTGGCTATTTATACGAGAGATGGCTACGCCGCCCAAGGCGAGCGCCTTTGGGCAGACAGGAGGTCGAACACGCTACTGGGAATGGAGAGCTCACTCGGAGCTTAGTAGTATTTGACCTTGCGGTCGTTGAGCGGCTGCGTGGGCCGGTTGTCCTGGCCCTTGTCGGCGGCCGGGCGCTCCTCGTACTTCTCCTTGAGCTGCTCGAACTCGGTCTCGGAGATCGAGAGCGGGTTGTTGATGACCCACCAGTCCACGATCTCCGAGCACGGAGGCGTCGTGAGACTGCCGGCGTAGTTGAACAGGTGGCTGGCGCCCACTTGTGCGTTCAGCACGTCCACGTAGTTGAGGCTAAGAGGGAGACACAGAGAGAACGCGTCGTTAGCGTCGGGTGCGCTAAGCAAAACAGAGTAGTTGCACGTACGAGAGATCCACGGGGACGGGTCCTTCCTCGTTGCTGCTGTTCATGGAGCGCCAGACGTTCTGGATCCAGCTGCTCTCCTCCACGTTCGGATTCACATTAAGCAGCAGCCCCGTGACCAAAAGACCGGAGCCGCCGTCTTCCTTGTGCACAAAGTGGATCTCGCCGTTGTAGTGGTGGCCCTTGATCGTGTGCTCCGACTTGGTATGGATGTGGAACTGAGCCAGCGAGTACGTCTTGCCGTCACGCAGCGCCAGGCTGACCTTGCAGTCTGATCAGATACACGGCATGAGTTACTGTGTCTCTCAACCATCAAGAGTCATGGAGCATTTTCTTACTGCTGGTGCTTGGGAACTCCCACTTGAGCAGATCCTCGAGCGTCCGAAGGTTAAACTGCTCACAGTCGCCAAGAAACTTGAGCGGAGCGACCAGAGTCGTACCCCAGAGATTGATGATGCTGTCGCCTTCGTACTCCAAGTTGACTGGCGACTGGTGGGTGCCACCGCAGGCCGGGTACAGGGAGCTCCAGGTGGACGGGCCCAGCTGCGTGGTCGAGTCCTCGTGGTAGCCCCACGGATCGGCCGCACGCACGGCTCCTAGCAGAGCGGCTGCCAACATCAATGCACGGCTGATGGCCCAGACCATGGTCTCTTGTTGTTCTTGGTTGGCTTGGGGTTAAGACGTGGGATCTGGAAATGGGATCCAACTAACCAGCAGCCTTGGCTTTACTAATTAATCTTCTGCCAAGAGTGGAGTGACTGGTGGCTCGACATGAATCTTTAGCGGCTCCTGGTAAGAGCCGCCGCCTCTTGCTGAGTCATAGAGGCCGCACGATCCGGACAGGCCACGAACTCCGCGATCTCCAAAGATTCCAAGTCCCGATTGAAGATTTCGTTCGTGTGCACCACGTCATTTTGGATGTCCTTATGTGGTACACACTAATCTTGACTATATACCGGGGACGGGAAAAATACCGGGTACAGTTGCGTGTCACTCCAGTTGCACGAAAGGTATGGCGGGCGGACCTCCGGGAGTGAACGTGGGCGGCGGCAGCTCCACGGGCCGCGTGGTCTTCGCGCTCGTGGGCGGCCTGGCAGGCGCCTACTACGGCTTCTATCTGCAGAGCAAGTACATCGAGGAGCGCAGAGTACGTGATGGCTGCGCTTGAGCCAGGATCTGGGCATCAGCTCTAATGGATTGACTGTGCTGGCACAATTGATAGGCCTACGTACGCGTGGAGAAGGAAGCGCTCCGTCGGTTCGAGGAAGAAAAGGCTGCGGCCGCGCCTGAAGCTGCAACGCAGAGCTGATAGCCATCGCGATATGTTCATGAAAGCGCGTAATAGACGGGTTTTAGATGCGTTCTCTGCTTTAGGATGCCACCACGGCCGGCGGTACGCTGCTGCTGGTGGTGAGCGGTATGGCCATCTCCTTGACGCTTGTCAGGAGCGTGAGCATGAGTTTCTGTTGCTGAACGAGGATCTCTACCAGCTTCCGCTCCATGACTTTGAGCTCGCTCTCTTTGGCCTCGCGCCGCGTACGCAGCGAGGCGGCAGTCTGCTCGCAGTTGCGCACCTCGGCCTTTTTCTTCTCCATCTGCTCCACCAGCGCCTCGAACTCCTCGTTCAGCCGCCGTTTCTTGGTCACGACGGCCATGTTCAGAGAGCTGGTTGATCCACTGGGTACCATGAGCTGCCGCAGACTTGCTTCAACTGCTTGAGCCTCGGCCTGGAGCTGCTCAATGTCCTTCTCAACAGCTCGCTGCATCTCCTGCACCTCGTCGATCTGTTTGCCGACGATCATGATCTCGTTGGAGACCACAGCACTCGCACTGCGGTGCGCCACAAGCTCATCGCGCTTGTAATTGGTCAGCGTCTGCAGCATTTCCTGGTGTTTCTCCTGCATCTTGGCCCACGTGGCTTGGATTTGCGCCATCTCTTGGCCATGAACACGAGTAGCACGCGTCAACGCGATCTCCTTGTCATCGATCTTGCCCTGAAGATCCATCGCTAGACGGGCTTGCTCGCGCCTCGCTTCATCGTGGCGCCGTCTCGAGTGCATGAGCATGACCAGGATCTGGAAAGACATGGCCTTCTGCTGCCTCTTTAGGTTCTCTTCCACGTCGAAATGCGAGTCTTCGGCTTCCTCCAGCGCACTACGAAGCCGCAAGAGCTCCTTTTCCATGCCCTCTTTCTGCCGTTTCAGCTCAGTCATGGCGATTTCCACCTGCTCGATCAGCTTTTCCGAATCGTCCTGGACCTGCAAAATAGCCTCTTCTTGCTCGCTTTGCAGCCGTGCTTCCTGCTCTTTCAAGCGCGATTCCATCTCGAGGCGAAGCGCTTCCTGCATCTGCCTAGCTTCTTCATCATATCTATCAGACATAGCTGTTCGCGCCTTTTCCAAAGCAGCCTTCAGCTCAGCCTCTTTTGTTGCGCTCAACTCGTCTAGCCGCTCGATCCACTGCTGCTCTAGGCCAACCAGCTCTTGTTCACGCTCTCGCTCTGCATTTTCAGCCAGTTCTTGCTTTTCTTGGACAAAATCGTCTCTGAGCTTTGCTTCGTTGGCTTTGTGCTCTAGATCGAGTGCCTGGCGAATTCGGTTCAGCTCGCTGTTGAGGTTTACCTCATACTCTTGCCGCGACTCGTTCAGCTTCCGCTCCAGTTCATCTTCAGCAAGTCGTTGTTCTTTCTCAGTGATCTGTCGCGTAAGAACTGCCATGTCCTCACGATGTCGCTCTTCTAGCGCTTGAGTAAACGATTTAAATTCTGCTTGGTACTTCAAGCGATGACGTTCTTCCGCAGCCTGGATTGCCCGAAGAGCTTCACTTTGAACATTTTCAAGTTCTTCTTTCTGCTTCTGTTTGATCTGAGTCGCTGCTTGCTGCCAATCACTCTCACGATCTTGAACACCTTTCTCATACGCAAGCTTCGTCTCAACCTCCAGCCGTTCCTGCAAATCATCGAGTGCCTTTTGCCATTTCGCTGTGCATTGGATCATTGCATGTGCTTTCCGGTCGTTCATTTCCTGTTGCAGCACTTCCAGTTCGCATTTTGCCTCTGTTCCCACTCGCTCAAGCGCAAATTTAAGATTCTGATCCGCGGATTCGCGCAGGTCGTCGATTTTCTGCTGCCAGCGAGCATTGATCCCATCGATTTCTTCTTGAAGATGCGCTTGGTAATCAGCCTCTGCCGAAGCCATCTGCTGTCGATGGATTGCCTCTGCTTCCTCCATTCGTGCTTGAGCTTGCAAATTTGCTTCATCGACGGCGTTTCTTACAGACTCCTCCATAATCTGCTTCTCGAGCGCTATTTTCTGCGCATAATCGTTTTCTGCACACTCAAGGCGAGTGCTAGAATCTGTTCGAGCTGCTTCCAGTTGTGCCTGGAAATCAGCTTCGATATCTGCTTTCGCTTGTGACCACAACTGTTCCTTCGCTGCCAATGTGGTCTTAGCGTCATTTCGCTCACTCTCAAGTGTGTTTTCAATATCATCGCGTTGATCTTGGAGTTCCCTCAGTTCTTGCAAAACTTCATCCCGTTCTCGTGCCAACTCATTGTACTTACGCTGCATCTCTTGCAGAGAATCCGAAGCATTCGAATTCAAAGCCTGCGATGCGATTGCATACTGCTCCTGTAACTCTCGGAGCTGCCTCGTGTGGGAAGCTGTTAGTTCTTCTTCTGCTTGAGATCTCTCTTGCTCATAATATTGCTTCAGCTCCTCTCGATCCCTATCATGAGTGTCCTTCATAGATTTAATGGCTTCCATTCGTTCTTCATGAAGACTCTGGGTCATCTGATCACACTTGTCCATAAATTCCTGACGCAGGCGGTCATCGAGCTCCTCCATCTCGCTACTGTGGGCTTTTCTCATGGAATCTTTCAAGGAGCAACTACTGCGAAGAATCGCCAAACGAGTAAACGCTCGGGTTTGTTGTCGAGCACGCCAAGCTCCGCACGTTTCTCGCAGGGTAAATGCTAAGACTCTCAGCGCATGCTGCTTCTTGGCACGTGCTTTCTCAGTCAGCCACTTCTCTTCGAGCATGAGCATTTCTCCATGTAGATTCGCAAGTTTCTCCATATACATGGCATTTTCATCTTCTAGATGCTGAATGCGCAGATTTTTCTCCGTTTCTACAGACTGAAGCGTTGATTTCACGGTCGCAAATGTCGTGGACATGCGCTCTGTGGCGATTTTTCCATATTCTTTCTCTTTCAAGAGCTCATCTTTTGCCATCAGTATTTGCCGCTCCATATCACTCATTTCGATACGTGCTTTCTCGAGTTCATCTCGCTGTAAAAGAGATTGTTCTCGAGATTGTGCGAACTTGGCCTGAACTTCTTTCAATTGCCGAGTGAGAAGGTTTTTTCCTTCGTCAAGGCACGTAATTGTATCTTGCAATTGCCGTTCGCCACTAAGTTTTTCCGCTACAGCAGCACTCAACGTTCGTTCTGCTTCAACAGCAGCTTGCTCCAATCGGGCTTTCAATTGATCCACTTGATCTTGCAATAAAATAACCTGTTTTTGACTGTTTTCCTTCATCTCCGCTTCGTTGTCTAATTGATTTTTCAAGTACTGTCGTTCGTTGTCAAGCCGTCGCATGAGAGCTTCCATTTGCATGCGGTTCGTTTCTTCACTTGCAAGCTTGGCACTAATATTACCATCGCCATTTTTTCGCTCCTCTTGCAGTGAGTCTACTTGGTCTTCAAGATCCACTACCTGCCGATTCAGTCGCACGTTCTCTTCGGCTAATTTCTCCATCGAGAGCCTTGCATTCGCCTCTTTGCTCTTCCACATTGTCAGCTCTTGGACCAAATCAGTGACATTGGCTTGCAGCGTCATGACTTTACTGTTCAGGCCTGCTTGTTGCGAAGCAAGCATTTCTTTATCTTGAGAAAATTTTGTTTCTGTGCGCTCCATTTGGCGCTTAAAAGTCTCTTCTTGGTCCAAAAGCGCTTGCTTCTTCTCCTTTTTCAATGCTTCCATCGCATTCGTGATGTTCATCAGATGGTTGCCGAGTTCTTCCTTACACTTCATCTCCGAGGCAAGCTGGGCCTTCAAATAATCGATTTTGTTGGTCAAATGTTTTTCTAGTGCCTCCATATCTTTACCAAGGTTTGAAGAAGCGGCGCTTTGCATTGGATTCTTTGCGCCTAGTTTGCATTGATTGTCAGTAGCTCCCGTGAGCTCAGCAACCTGTCGCTCCAAACGGCGATTTTTCTCTTCCAAAGCCGTCACTTTGTTCTTCACCAAATCGTCAAGCGCTAGTTTTGCACTTTTGAATTGCGTTGAGGCGATTTGAAGCTGGTTTTGCAGGTTTACCATTTGGGTTTGCATATCCTCGACTTGTTCCTTTGCATTGTGGTCACTCAACCGTAGTATTTCCAATTCACGCTGGTATTCTTCATGGACGCGCTTGATTTCAATGTGATGCTTCTGAGCAAGTTGTTTCGAAACATTTTCTTTTTCTTGGTTCGCTCGATCGAGCTGCAAATTCAACGAGTCAATAGTTTCAATCAGTTTTGTCATTTCTTCCACCGAGCTGCTCGTGAAAGGACCACCTGACTTTTTTTGTTGCTGCTGAAGCTGACTCTGCTTGCCATGAAAGACCATTTCCATTTCCAGTAGCTTCTTCCGTTGTTGATCATCCTTTTCGTCAAGCATAGTGGCGCATTGAGCTTGCACCTGCTGTAATTTCTGCTCTAGCTGCTGCTTTTGAGCTTCCGCTTGAATTAGAAGCGCCTTGATTTGGGCAGAATCCTCACGGGTTGCGACAACTGACGGGCTGGCTTGACGTGCTGAATCATCCTCTCGCTCGTCATTCCAGGATTGGACTACCTGGTTAGGATTACTGCGATTGTTATTGCTTTGCGCTACATTCTGGATGATATTTGACACAGACGCAGATCCTCCAAGTTTCTTTGGTGGTTTCGATGAGGATGAAGTGTTCAATACTGGTAGTGGCAGGCGATAGTTGGCTTTCATTGCGTTGCTACTGCGTGGTCTACTAGGTGGTTGATCGGTAGTCAAAATCACTTCATCCACACCATATAATTCTTCGCCAGGGTTGGAGTGTCGTGCAAGCTCAGCAAGAAACATTTGATCATAATACTCCGTTGATGGGTCTGCCAACTTGATTGCAGTGGTCGCCACCGCATCTTTTTTCCCCTTCACTCCTCGCCGCTTGGATAACTGTGAGATTGCTGAAGAATTTGAAGAACTTTGATGCATAAATCCGTTATCGCGCAGTTTCGAAAGCTCTGAGTAGAATCGATGGCAGTTGAGGCAGACTGACACCTGCTTATAGAACTGTGTTGGATTGGTACGACCTAATTCCATGCGAAAAACATTGTCTGCCTCTTGCCAGCGCAGAGCTAGTGACTTTGTGTCACTGCTGCTGATCTTACCCATGATAAAATCCAGTTCAGCATGGGCCAAAAGGAGGCTGCTATTTCCCATCTTTACCCGGACTCCATTGTCAGGAATCACGTTCGCATAGCCTCCATCTTGGTTGTCACTATCTTCGTCGCGTCCTGGACGTGGATAAAGGCCTAAAAGTGATGACGGCGTATATTGGCAAAACTCTCCTCGGCACTTGAGAACGGGCCCACTGTCGGTTTGGTTGCTTCGGGCATTCGATTCTAGCAAATTGGGCAGCGATTGACTACGTGGTGTAGAAGTAATTCCATCTGCTGTTCTTGCGTGATCAAACTTGATAGTGACTTGATCTAGATAAGTCAGCCACAACTTTCGCTCGATATCAACGACGAATTCCATTGTGATGTTGTGTATCCGACCACCATTTGCATTTCGATTCAGCTGATCCACGACTGCATTAGCTGCAGCGCTGACTTGAGCTCGAAGTTGTGAGGCAATTTGAGTTTTGGAAGGCGTACATTTTTGGGTCTGATAGTAGCCATCGCCTCGTTGAATGTCTATATCACGACTTGAGTCGTACAGCACTCGAATAAAACTGGGCACTTCTCCCTCGGATGGAATGAAAGCATAAAAGCCGAGCAGATTTATGTCCTTGCGCCCGACTTCCCATGTCGACGATGTCGGGTCCAATGATCCCAGTACGTCTTGAAAGTCTGCAGGCTCAACCAACTGACGACTTCCGTTTGCATAGCAAAGGACTGCGATGTAGGGAGGTGATTGAGTGTCTGGTTTTACTTGACTTGAACTCCATCGACTCGCCAATGAGACAAACCTTTCTCGGATATGTCCAATGGGCACGTCTCCGGTGACTGTGTCTCTTGTCTTCTTTCGAGCAATAGCACCGTTTTTTTGGGTGAATAACCACAAAAGGCGTCTGGAATTCGTCAAAGCACCACTCGCTTCCTGCGAAATAATGATCGAATCAGCCATTTTCACGATGCATTTCTTGTCCGCTTGGTCGCTACATAGAGCTCCATGAGCCCAATTCCAGCCTCGCTGTTCAGTATGTTCTGCGGACTCAGGGAAGGTAGGCGCAGACACCTGTCCATTGGGTACTTTGCGCTTGCTCATCGTAACCAAGCTGCTTATCTGCTCATTCCATCGACGTTCATTATTGATTTTTGTCTCGGTAAAGCTGGTACCATCAAGTCGTTACATTCTGGTGGCTAAATCAAGAGACTGGTGATAGAGAACAATGCCAACAATAGATTGCTGGGGAAACGTCTCGATGATTTCCATCACGACTTGGCAGCGCGTTAGACGCATCGCTATAACACAAGGAGATGGGGACGGCAACCACTAGGGACGACGAAGACGATGGCAGACTTCTAGATGGTTTTCGCGATCGACTGCGCGATAAGATGATTCGAGTCCGCTTTCACGGAGCCACCGGCGAGCCGCTTCCGGGGCAGCTGGAGTTACTCGAAGACAAAGTGACTCTCGTCTGGACAAACACCAATCGCGTTCGTCTCTTCCAACAGCGAACCGCAGTCGTCAAAATTGACGACGTAACAAGCGTTCGGGACGGACGGCAGACAGCGAACTTTGTTCGCACGATTAAATATGTGGCCTCAGAGGATTTACCTGAGAACGATGACCGGTGTCTTTCTCTCTGCTGCCAAGTGAGCGACTCGCCCGAACAGTCAGCTGTAAGCCTTCCTCTCGTATCAGCAGGTACACGAATCAATAGCTTTGACATCGAGTTTGAAGACCACAAGACGCGACAGATCGCGCGATCATTTTTCCTTGCGGAAGCCAACTTGTCTGGAACGATCGATTTGTGCTGCGATGAGAATGATATTCCGGTACCGTCTGGGTGGCCCACACGTTGCTATCAATTGCTCACGCATCCGTCGTTTCAGCTGTTTGTGCTGATCAGCGTGATCGTGAATATGCTCTACATCGCACTCAAACCTTTCATTTTCGACGACGATCAGCTCCAGCTTGTGACGACCAAGTCCAAAATGACTGTCAACATGTCCCCCATCGAGGTCGCGTTACTCTCGGTACTCACCATGGAGCAAGTGACAAAGATAGTCGCACTTGAGGGGATCCGGCCAGTTATTCGCCAGAAATGGGATTGCTTTGATTTTCTTGTGGTCCTGATCAGCTGGCTGGCAATGATTCCAAGCTCTTCACTAGCGGGTTTCAATATGTTGTCGCTACGCATTTTTCGCGGCGTTCGGATGCTGAAATACTGGAAAGGATTTCATGAGATTCTCGAGACATTTCTGCTCTCGCTTCCCATGGCAGGCAATGCGTTGCTTTGCTATTGCTACTATCTGTTCCTCTTTGCCATCCTGGGAATGTATCTCTTCAATGATTCGATGTCCCATCGATGTGCTGTGTTGCAGCCTATTGGAACTACTAGCAGTGCTGCGGCAACAGTCACATCCAATGGTATGGAATATATTGCTGCTTTTCCGGGACACTTTTGCCGTGTTGGCGATTCCAGCTGTAAGAGTCCCCAGGAATGCATCCGTATGCCTCCTCCCAACAACGGCTACACTGGTTTCCACTCATTCCAGGCTTCGTTTCTCACGGTGTTTCTCAGCTCGCTTCGAGCTGGATTCGGTACATCAATGGACGGGGCTGTACAGGCAACCTCGTACTTCTCAATCTTTTACTTCATGGGTTTTGTCGTGTTCGTATCGTACATGATTCTGTCTTTGTATGTCGGAATCGTACGTGGGAGCTACATTGAAGTTACCATCCGACGAGCAGCAAAAATCGAAGCTCAAAAGCAACACCGAGAAGATTACTTGAAAAAGCAGCGAGTTCAGTTCCCTTCGCCGACAGCCAAAGTACCAGACGTGCTGCAAGTAGCCATCGACAAATGGAATGATTTTCGTCTTCGAGCCAGGGATACCTTGCTTCAATCACCATTGTTTACACCAGTAAGCGACCCTGATGATGCGTTTATGAGTCGATTTCGCCTAGGGCAGCATCGCCTTTTCTATCTTGTGGAGCCTGAAAGTCTGCTCATGGATAAAATTCGCGCTATCAGTGACTCGCTCTTCTTCGAACACCTCATGAATCTTGTGGTCTTTTTAAACTCCATCATGTTCGCCATGGAATACCACGGGATGACCCAAACATACGCAGCAAGGCTGTACACGGTCGAGAATGTGCTCATTTTCGTCTATGCCGCCGAATTCGTCATCATTTGTGCGAGCGCGGGAGGGCTCGTGAATTATCTCAAAAACCCTTGGAACCGACTCGATTTCATCATTCTCACATCAGCTTTCATCGAATTCATTTGCCTTGCAGCATCATTACTGCTCTACAGTGAAAGCTACACGCGCGCTATATTCGTGTTGAGATTATTCCGACTTGTGCGCCCCTTTCGCGTAGTTCGCAAGAAAAACGAGCTACTTCTGGTTCTTGACGCAGTTTTGGCAAGTGTGCCGGCCTTTTTGAGCTTGGTCACTTTCCACGTTTTAATCAACAGCGTATTTGCTGTGGTCGGGATGAACTTGTTCGGTGGCAAATTTCCAGTGTCCATGCGGTCAAACTTCAACACATTCGGCGACAGCATGCTCACGCTCTTCAAAATTTCATGTGGAGGCAATATTTGGCCAATTTTTCATGCCGGGTTGCAGGCAACATCGTTCACTGTAGCACTGATGTACTTCATGGCGTTCTTCACTCTGTGTGTGTATATAGTGCTCAACTTCATGCTTGTGGTCTTGCTGCGCAACTTTGCAATGAAAGAAGATGAGAGAGTGAAAACGCTTGGGGACCAGTTTCAGGACCGAATGCTGGTAATGCAGCGCATTCATCATTTTGATGAGTACATGTTCTTGCAAGACTTCAGTGAGCTCTATCAAAACGATATAATGTACGCAACGCTTTCGGGAAGTGCTGAAAAGCGTGCAAAGCTTCAAATGTCAGCAACTGAAGAAATTAAATCCCGGTTACTGCGTGTTTTGCCTGTATCAGATTTCTTGCGAGTCAAGGGATACTCTCGCGGAATTGGAGTATCCAGACAGAAAGGAGTTCGGTATTCACGCCTGGATGCAACGTCACCAAATGGCAAACGAACAAGCTTGAATCCTAGTGGTGAAGATAACGTGCTGACCACAGACGAAACTTCATACTCACCGGACACAGGATTCGTCTCAAGAGTCAAAAACATGGTGCGTCGCTTTTTTGGAGGTGAATGGCTTACATCAGACGTGTCGCTGTTTCTTTTCCCATTGAATTCCCGATTCCGCTTGATTTGCAAACGACTGGAGAAAGAGACGGACAAGTACATTTTTTCAGCCATTGTTTTCAGAACGGTTTTGCTCACGATCCAAAGTCCTCTGTACTCATCCATGATTCAAGAGTTCACGCTGTTGATTGATATCATTTTCGCCTTGGTGCTTTTGTTTGAATTCACCATCAAGGTGATAGCCCGTGGATTCTTGTTCACACCCAATAGTTATCTTTCAAATCCATGGAATCAGATTAATATGGTCGCATTGATGGCTTGCTCGCTTTTACTGCTTTTACCACACTCCACTATGATTTCCATTTTCCGCCTTGGCCGAGCATTCGGTCCAGTCCGTGTGTTCTACCGAGTGAAAACATTCCGCGTGATTACTGAAGCACTAAAGCAGTCTGCACGGCAAATCTTCTATTGCGTTGTAATCGCGCTCTTCGTGTTTTATTCGTTCGCCACACTTGGAATGCAATTTTTCGCTGGAAAGTTCTCGTTTTGCAACGATCCGCTGGTTTCTTCAAGGGTTCAATGTGAAGGTTTTTTCTGGAACACCAAAACTGGGATCCTGATGCCTCGCGTTTGGGGAAACCTTGCAGGTATGCACTTTGACAATATCGGTGGCGCGATGAGCTCAGTATTTGTACTGGTCACGAAAAAAGGATGGCTTCCGGTGCTCAACCTAGCGATGGATATTGTTGACAGCGATCACCAGCCTGTGCAAAATGCATCAGCATATTTTGCGCTCTTCTTCGTATCATTCATCTTTTTCAGTCGGTTTTACATGCTGAAAATGTTTGCCGGTATCATTATGAACAATTTTCGCTGCTACAACGGAACTCTTTTGTTAACGAACTTGCAGCTGATCTGGATGCGTAATAAGCAAGCGATCGTGGCCATGAGACCAAAGTACCCTCTGCCACGCAATAAAATTATGAAAAAGGCGCAAATCTACGTGCAGTCGAGATGCTTTCGTGTCTTCATCAGCTCCATTGTTCTGCTACACACGACTTTGCTGGCGTGGTACCGTTCTCCCATTGGACGTGTCGTTACCGATGATCTCGATGACGATCCGAGCAACAACACGGCTGGAGTCTGGTGGTGCCATTACGTTTTTTCCACGATATATGCCATCGATGCCATTACATACGTTGTTTCTGTGGGCTGGAGGGATTTTTTGATGAACGGATTCACCTGGCGAACCACGAATAGTGTGACGGCTTTCATCATGCTGTTCGGCCCACTGCTATCCGACTCTCCAGTCATACTGGTTCTTGGCATGACTCGCGCATTTGATTGGAAGCACATGGCTGTGGTCTTCGATCGATTTTACACCGTCCGAACACTCTTCGAAACGCTTCTAGCTAGCGTGAGGTTGATCTTGAAAGTCACGCTTGTGCTCGCTTATGCGCTCTTTGTCTTCGCGATCGTTGCGATGCAACTGTTTTCGGAGACGCGTTGGAATTATGGCCTGGATTCAAATATGAACTACATCACATTTCCAAACGCGTTTGCGACGTTTACAAAGTTCATGGCTGGAGAGGATTGGTATGATACCCATCAAGCTTGCAGCGTGAGCGCTCCAAAATGCACGACCGCCGGGTTTTTCCTGTCAGCACGACACGCCAGCGACTGCGGCTCGCCCTTTTTCAGCTTGTTCTTCTACGATACGTTTTACATTCTGGTCGTGCTCATTCTTCAAAATCTCTACGTGGCCACGATGGTCGACACGTATGTCTCCACATCGGCGGTCGGCGAGCACAAAGACAAATCCATTCAATTGCTGGGCTTCAAATCGGCTGATCTCAAGCATTTTCAGGCCATGTGGAGCGATTTTGACAACAATGTGCTTGGATATCTGCACAAGAAGCATTTACTGAGCTTTCTCACGCGCCTGAAGGCGCCGTTGGGACTTGGGACGCACCATGATATGCTGCAAGCATTAACCAACGAGGACACGCCGCCAGCGGCTATCGAAGCACTAAAGCTTGCTGTACATCAACAGCGACGAGAGGCTTTTCACGATATCGAGGCGCGCATTTGCGAGCTCACGTATCGTCTTCGCGTTATCCAAGACGATCATCTGGCCACGGATTACTCGTACCCAAGCTCCATGATCCGTTTCACAGACTTGCTGCTGGTGCTCACTGGTCGCATTGTACCGCTTGAGAGCCTGACGGTGCAGGAGAAAGTGGACGAGCTCGCCATTCGTGGGTACGTGCATCGGCACCGCCAGGCCGTGCGCATCCAGTCCGTCTTCCGCATGTATCGCGTCCTGCGTCGCAAGCGCAATCGATCACCGCGATCTCTAAAGCGCACAACGTCTCAATTGAGCTTGGTAAAGCTGTTTCCACCGCCTGTTGCGGCCCAAGATGACGCTCGAGCTGCGTCGCCGGTGCTGCAGTCAATCCTCGCGACGAGCGACGTGCCCAGTAGCAGCGCTCCAGAGCTTGTAGTGGCTGATCCACAACCGGCAGTGGAGACCGTACCTCTTCATCCTTCAGAGATAGCCTTTGTCCCGCCCATCGAGCGCACGGGCAGCTCTGGCCTGCGTCTTCCACCGGCCATGCTCCGAGCGCCAACGCGCGCGTCTTCCGCTCCGGCAAAGTTGCAGTTGGCCTACGAAGGCAACTTGTGAACAGGTGGTTCACCACGTAATTTACGAAGCCTAGCCGTAGCTATCTTCAATTGTAGACTCTGGTTCCGAATTTTAATTTTGATACCGTGAGTGGCCTTTTTTAAGGCCACTCACGGTATCCAGCTGTAATAGTAGCTGGCTGATTACGTCATGTGGGTCAAATGAATCAAAGTACCACATGGGCGACTTGGGTGCAAGGCGTTCATCTCTGTATGTGGCCATGCTGGCTGAGGCCGTTGAGATCCTCTGGTCATGAGCCTATAGATGGAATGAGCAGGTGTCGCAAAGTTCAGAGCTGTAGTCGACCCGTCATGGGCCAATGGTACGTATGGATTCACTCATCGCGACTGTTTAGTCCTCAGCTCCTCCATCGAGAGTGGGATCTTTGGCCCTGCGGTTCATTGAATGGCGTTCCCACTGGGGATTTCCACGCGTTCCACGGAAGACAGAGAGGTCGACATTTCCCTGCTCACGCCGCTCATGGGACCTGCTGCTGCGTCGTCTTCCTCGCGCCCGTCGCTGCTGTCGGAGCGCCGCCGCTCGTGGATGTTCATCCGCGTGCTGCTGGAGAAGAACTGGCTGCTCAAGCGACGTCACTACGTGGCCACGGCGCTGGAGATCCTGCTGCCCATGCTGTTCATCGTACTGCTCGGTGCGCTCAAGAAGCTCACGGACGACACGCTCGTGCCCGACGGTTGGAGCGACGGTACGAGCTACACGGGCGACAGCTCCGTGGGCACGTCCTACAACCTGTACACGGCGGAGGAGACGTACATCCCGTGGGTGCCCACGCTGCTGCCCAAGTTTAACATGCACGAGACCTCGCTCACGGGGCTCATTATCATGCTCGGCCGCCAGTCGTTCGCGGACGGTGTCCAGATGGAGGAGCTCTCAGCCAACGACAGCGCCGCATGTGGCGCGGGGCTCATTCTCCAAGGAGATACCAGCACCAACGCATCGTCGCCGTACTCCATTCCAAGCGCGTGTGCGGGCAAGGTCGTGCCGTACAAGATCGGCATTGCACCTGATACGACCTTCACACGCGCCTACTTCATGCAGACCATGGCAATGTGGTATCCCCGCATCGTGGTGTTCAACGACAGCAGCACCAGCTTCCCGTCTTTCGAAGAGAGCGTCCAGTTCTTCGACACGGCCGATGCAATGGAGGAATACGTGAGTGGATCGACCTATGGCAAGGACATGGACCACCCGAAGATCTACGGCGGGCTCGTGTTCGACTCGTACCCAGGCGACAGTGACGAAGCCAGTATCGGTTCTTTCGCCTCGATCGAGTACACGCTGCGGCTCAACTCGACCAGAGGCAGGAACAATGTCTATGGACGGATCCCGCCCACCAGTGGCGATCCTGCGCAGGTCGACTTGTTCCAGCGCGCTATCGACGTCGATATCTACTCACGGTACGCTGTGCTGGGCTTCATGACGCTACAGACACTCGTGACGCGGTTTGTCACGTGCATGCCCGAGTGGGATCCAGCTGCCAAGACGACCACGGGTGTCTGTCAACGTGCGCAGGCAACAGCACTCAACTCGACGACCGTGAACGACCGCTTATTCGAAACGTATCGCGATGACACTTGGCTCAGCGTGGCTCTGGATGTCGCCGGCATCTCGTTCGATGATTTCTCCAAACTGATCAGCGCAAGTGCCAGAGAACAGCTCGTGGCGCCACTGCGTCAGGTGCCGCAGCCGTATCTGGGGGCAAGCGTTGCGCCGTTCCCAGTGGACAGCTATGTGAGCTCCTCGTTCTACGACAAGGTCAAGGACGTGTTCGCGCTGGTGTTTATTCTGGCGTACTTGTACTCCATCTCGCAGATCCTGGTGGTATTGATCAAAGAAAAGGAACTCCGTCTTCGCGAGTTCATGAAAATCCTCGGCGTGAAGGAGAAGTGCATTGTCATCTCATGGTATATCACGTACACCGTGATCTTGCTGCTCAGCGCGTTGCTCCAGGCGCTCGCTGGAACCATTGGTCTCTTTGCCAACAGCTCCATCTTCCTCATTTGGCTGTTCTTCTCGCTCTTTGGCATCAGTGTTCTGGCGTACGGCTACCTTGTGAGCACCATTTTCAGCAGAGCCCGCGCCGGTTCCTTTGTCGGGATGGTGGTGTTCTTCCTCATGTACTTTGTCTCCGTCGCATTCACGTCCAGCACACCCGAGGGAACCAAGACCCTGGGCTGCATCATCTCGCCTGTGGCGCTTGCCATGGGCGTGACTGTGCTCGCCAATCTCGAATCGAGCGGCCAGGGCATTTCGTTTGATAACATCGATACCGTGAACGAGAATTTCCGCTTCAGTACCGCGCTGTTCATGTTCGTCTTCGACACCATCGTCTACACGCTACTGGGTCTCTACTTTGAGCGCGTCGTCCCGAGAGAGTACGGCACGACTTTGAAGTGGTACTTTCCCCTCTCGCCTTCGTACTGGCGAGGCAAACGCAAGACGCGTCTCCGATCGCGAGTCCAGAAGATCATAACCACGCCCGACTCAAATGCCGATGCAGCGCTACTTGCCAATGTGGTGCTGGAGGTGAATGCAAACTTTGAGCCCGTGAGCAATGAGCTGCGGGAGCAGGAGTGGGATGGAGACGTTCTCGCAGTTCAGCGCCTGCGAAAGACGTTTTCGGTGCCCGGAGGAGAGAAAGTGGCCGTTCGAGACTTGAATCTGACCATGTACAAGAACCAGATCACGTGTCTGCTGGGCCACAACGGGGCTGGTAAAACGACGCTGATCTCTATGCTCACGGGCATGATCGCGCCGTCCAGCGGCAACGCGACGTTCCACGGCTTGTCGTTGAAAGAAGACATGGATACGATTCGAGAGTCGCTCGGTATCTGCTTTCAGCACGACGTGCTGTTTGAGGAGCTCACCGTCGAGGAACACTTGCGCTTCTTTGCCCAGATCAAGGGATACGCCAAGACAGAACTGCAGGCTGTGGTCGATCGCCAGATCGAAGATGTTGGCCTGACTGAGAAGCGCGACGTCCCATCAAATGCGCTCTCAGGCGGTATGAAGCGAAAGCTTTCGGTCGCGGTGTCACTGCTTGGCGACAGCTCACTCGTGTTCCTGGACGAACCGACCTCTGGTATGGACCCGTACAGTCGCCGAAGCACGTGGGAGATCCTCTTGAACAATCGTAACAACCGCGTCATGGTGCTTACGACCCATTTCATGGATGAAGCTGATATCTTGGGCGACCGGATCGCCATAATGGCTGAGGGAGAGCTGCGCTGCTGCGGATCATCCCTGTTCTTGAAGAACCGCTATGGCGCAGGCTACAATCTGACTCTGGTCAAGAGCGAGAACAACTGCAAGGACAGTGATGTCATTGCATTTGTAGGGTCGTTTGTCCCGAGTGCTCAGCTGCTTAGTAACGTCGGCAGTGAGATTTCGTTCCAGCTGCCCTTGGGGGCCTCGCACCAGTTTGCGACCATGTTTGCCTCAATGGATGAGTCTTTGCAGACACTCGGACTTTTATCGTACGGCATATCAGTGACCACGCTGGAGGAGGTTTTCATCAAGGTCGCTGAAGCCAATGATGAAGACAACCAGCACACGCTGGCTAATGTGGTCCAGTCGACCTCGCCGGCGGCCTCGAATGTAATCGATCGAGAACGAGTGTCCGACCAAGTCATTTTCCAGACGCATTTACGAGCTCTCATTCTCAAGCGATTCCGCGTGGCCAAACGAGACAAGAAGATGCTCTTTTACAGTCTGGGGTTACCAGTATTCCTGCTGCTTGTGGGGCTTGCGTTGCTCCAGACAACAAGCATCCTCAACGATGACCCCAGACTCGCACTTACGACTGATGCGTTCACTGCCAAGGACCAGAGTCCGACTCCGTATTACTGCCAGGAGGACGCGGGAAGTTGGTGCAGCGACGTTATGTCGATGGCATTTTACTCTGGGTCCAAGCCGCAACTGATCTCGGACTCTGCAATCCCACGACCGGCATTCGATACCAACTCGCCCACTGTGTTCAATGTCAACTATACCGACCCAAAGGTGAACGGATCTGACGCCAGTGGTTACGGATTGCGGCTTGGCGAACAGATTTTTAACCTTGGCTATGGACGGAATGGATCGGCGGTTGAGGGCCAGTACGGGGCTTATCTGGTCTATGGAGCAGCAGACGAGAACTTGTTGGGATATAACGTGTTCACAAACACCTCCGCAACCCATGGCTCCGTGATTTACAAGTCGCTCATGGATCAATCGATCTACCGGTTTTTTGCGTCGAATACCAGCAGCGATTCCGTCAGTAACGTCGACTTGAAAGTCAACACCTACCCGTTGCCTCTGACCGCCAGCTCCAAGGCGCTCTATGGCTCCTTTATCGCATTTACGGCGTGTATCTTCGTCTGCATCGCGTTCACGTACTTTCCGGCATCGATCGTGGTGTTCCTCGTGAAAGAACGGCAAGTGGAGCACAATTCCAAGCACCAGCAGCTGGTCTCAGGCGTCTCGCTCTCGGCATTTTGGGCGTCCAACTTTATCTGGGACTTGATGACCTACGTGATCCCGTTCGTGGCCGCCGTCGTGTTGATCCAGGCCTTCGATATCTCCGCCATGACCGGGAACAACTGTGTAACGTGTACGCCGGCCACGTTCCCGGCTGTGGTGCTACTCTTGGCACTCTTCGGTTTTGCAATTTGTCCGTTCACATATTGCATGTCGTACATGTTCAAGGAGCATTCGTCTTCGCAGACTTACACTATCATGATCAACTTCATCATCGGTACCGTTCTTATGGTCGTGTCGTTCATTCTCGACCTGTTCAACTCCACCAAGGACATTAACTACGTGCTCAAGTTCTTCTGGCGCTTGTCCCCGCTGTTCAATCTGGGCAACGGCCTGCTGACGCTGACGCTGCACGAGATGATCGCGCTGCTGGACAGCGACACTGAGAAGAAGAGTCCATTCAGCGGAGATATCATGCTGTTTGAGATCATCTACCTCGCGTGGACAGCCGTATTCTTCGGTGCACTCGCCGTGGGTGTAGATTACGCCATGACGTTCCCTCGCTTCAAGCAGATGCTTGCAGGTGGCGACGACACGGTTGGGCGCGAAGTCGAGGAAGACGACGTGGATGTCATGAGAGAAGCGCAGCGAGTCGCGAACGGTGGGGCCGATCAGGATATCATCAAGCTCCAGGATCTGCGCAAGGTGTACCCCGGAGGCAAATTCGCGGTGCGGAATCTGTCGTTTGGCTTGCCCCGCGGGGAGTGCTTTGGCTTTTTGGGGATCAACGGCGCCGGCAAGACAACCACGATGAAAATGCTCACGGGCGACGTGGCACCCACGCATGGCACAGCCACGCTGTGCGGCTTGGACATTTGGACGCAGCAGATGGAAGTTCGCCGTGAGATCGGCTACTGTCCTCAGTTTGATGCGCTGTTCGAGCTTTTGACTGTGCGAGAGCATCTGGAGCTGTTCGCATCCATCAAGGGCATCGTTCCAAGGGATTTGGATCGCGTTGTGGATGAAAAAATCCAGCAGCTCAATCTGTCCGCCTTCCGGGACAAGCTGGCCGGCAGTCTCAGCGGTGGCAACAAGCGCAAGCTGTCTGTCGCCATTGCCATGATCGGTAATCCGCGCATCATCTTCCTTGATGAGCCATCCACGGGTATGGATCCTGTGTCCCGACACTTTATGTGGGACGTCATTGCCAGCATTTCGACTCGCACGCGATCGTCCACGATCGTACTGACGACGCATAGCATGGAAGAGGCCGAAGCTCTCTGCTCTCGCGTGGGCATCATGGTCGGTGGCCGTTTGCGCTGCCTGGGCAGTGTTCAGCATCTCAAGACGCGCTTTGGCGACGGCCTGGTCTTCGACGTCAAGCTCCGCACTCCCAGCCCAGAGGAGCTGGCGCTACTCGTAGAGCAGCATTTTGCAGACGAAAGCAGCGAAGGAAAGATCGTGACGCAGCCACAGCTGGAGGACTTGTGCGCGGCCTTGGGCAAGCGCGAGCTGGCGGATCGAATCGTGGCGTCGCATGCGACAGGGTACAATCTCGCCGCAGCGCTGACCCGAGACGGATTCATTCGAGCCTCTGCCTTCTGCTCCTGGTGCGTGGAGGAGCTGCGCTACGATGCACTGCTTCAGTTCCTGGAACAAGCCTTTGGTGGCTCAGAGCGCACTGGCGTCCAGGTGATGGAGCGCCAAAACGACTTTTGCCGCTTCAAGCTGCGCGGCTCCAGCGAGCAGCTCAAGTTGGCCAAGGTCTTCGCACTCATCGAGCGCGTGCAGGAGCAGCTGCATATCCGCGAGTACAGTATCTCGCAGACCACGCTGGAGCAGATCTTCAACTACTTCGCCAGCCAGCAGACCGAGGAGCTCGGAGTCGCGCGCGGCGTGTTCCAGTAGGTTAATCAGATTATCAGATTATACAGACAGAGTCCTCTCATATCCTATCATCGACTCTTGCAGGGCGGGTGCTTATCCAATGTGGTGCACATCATCTATCGGCGTGCGTGTTTGAGCCGCAAAATCAGCAGCACGATGCAGCGCACGGCGGCCGCTGCGTGTCGCTGCGCAGAGTCTGCTGCTGGGTCGCGCCGCGTGCGTCGATCTCTATGGAGCCGCCGCCCGTCCGTTGGATCAGCGGTCGTGGCTCTGGGTTGCTCTGCTGCGGTGTTAGCCCTTGCAGACTTCTCCAAAGAGGACCGAACGCGCGCCCAGCTGCTCGTACGCTGCGGGTATCTGGTTTCCAGTGTCGACCAGAGCCCTGCGATCGCATTCGCGAGAGTCAATGAAGCTCGATACATGGGAGCTACGAATGCACACGCAGGGATGCTGGTGGCAAGCCTGGATCGGCTCGTGCAGTCGCTTCTGGGGCTTGTCCAGCGAGCAGATCCACGGACCAGGCGAGAGCTGATCGCGCGCGGAGCTCTCGCGGCCGTTCTGCAATTTATTGGGCATGAAAAGCCGACGGACTCGGCCGTTCTCAAGTGTAAGTCCGCTCTCCAGCTGTGGTTCCTGATACAATAATACTGATGGCGTTGCCGTGTTGTGCTCGTTGATCCAGCGGTCGTGAAGACTCTGCAGCTACTGCTGGACGCTGCAAGTGACCGTAAAGCGGATGCAGAACAGACCAAGATCTCCATGGCTGAGTTAGGGGTGGCGCTCAATCATCTGGTGAACGCAGGTGCTATGAGCTTCACTGACGTGTTGCGTCTGGGCCAAGCGCTAGCGCAGTGCTCGCAGCCGGCTCAAGCCGAATCGTTCTCCGTTTCGTTCGCGCCGCCGCGTGACGTGGATGAGGAATTCTCCAATGCTGTTCGAGGGTTCCGCAGTCTTCTGTCGCCTGAAATGCCCTCGTCTCTCAAGCAGGTGAGTTCCTCTCGTTCTAACAGTGCTAGCTTTCCACTATTGACCTCGTGAATACTGCATGAACAGTTTGGTCTGTGGGCATTGACGCAGTCGTTGACAAGCGTCCTTCGGTCGTCCAGCAGGTTCCCCGCAGAGCACTTGAAGGCAGCTCTGGGCATGAGACTGGCCGCTCTCATTGTGGCCCTACCACATAGCAACGAGCAGCTTCAGCTCCAGGCTGCGCGTCTCATCTACAAGCTTCTCCACTTGTCGCACGAAAGCCCGTCCTCAGTGCATCAAGACGTCTACGAGCTCTGGATGAAGCAGATCCGATACTGGGCGAGCTGTACTCACAATGCAGACCTCGCAGAACAAAGCGCCATGTGTCTGGAGACCATGAGCTCGCATCCGCAGAGTCGACTGCGCCTGTACAAGTCGACTACGACCATGACTGCGCTATTTGATCTGTCCCGCGCACTGCACGAGCCGATCCCATCTCGACCTCCACTAAGTGTGCAACCCAAGTCGAAGGGAGAGACCACAAAGCGCAATAAATCGCGGACACCAGCAGCAGCGACCGGTGCCGAGTTCGACGAATTGACGCCCAAAGCCCGGCTCAAGATGCAGCGGCATGTCGCTCAAGCCTTCCACAATATCTGCCTCAACTTTAAGGACGGCGAAACTGCGATGACATCAGCGATCGCCTCGAGAGCCATGTCGTCATCCCTCCAGTCGCGTCGGCATCTGCCGATGTCCCGTGTGTTTCGTGGAGCGCACGATCTGACCGATCTGCCCATTTGGGGCGCCGAAGAGTTTGAAGCCAGCACCGAATTCGGATGGATCGATATCCTGACCGCTTGGACTGGCAGTGAGGATCACCACGTTCGTGAAAGCGCGATCCAGAGTCTCGTGCATCTCACGGAGCCAAGTGAGGAGCCGGAATCATGGTCGCTCTCGACTGAAGACCAAGCAAAGAAGCCCAAGAGCCACGAGAGCCACGTGCTCGCTCAGGGCCAGATCCTACAAGCGTGGCTCATGAGCGTGCTTCAGAATATCCAGAAACTGGTGGGCGTGGGCGAAATCCTCGCAGTCAAGGAGGTCGAGGCCATCGCCAAGGTGTCTGACGAACTGACGCCAGGCAATGAGCTCGTGCGGTTCGATCCGGCCGTCGTGCTGGCTGGGGTATCCGCGTTAGCTGTACTTGCGGAGCACCACCACATTGCGCTGCTCCAGCAAGGGTCGATCCCGTTGCTCTCGCTCATTGCTGCCAGATCCGAGGATGTCGAGATCCGCTCACAGTGCGCTCGCGCAGTGACGAATCTTGTGGCTTGCTGCTGTGACGATGAAGCCAGAGCCCAAAACGCGGTCTCTGAGGACGAACTCGTGGCAATCCTGACAGATTCCGAGCCAGCGAGTCTCGATGTGCAGCGCATGCTGTTGGAGACGTCCTCGGGCAAGACATTTCTGCGTGAGATGGAGCAATGGGGCACCTTCCGTGACCCGATGCAGCGATCCATGTACTACCGAGCGCTCCAGAACATGGAGGCCTACCGCGAAGTCGCGGATCTGGGCACACAGACCAAGGAGATCTACAGCGAGGGTGTCTATCCAATCGTCCCTTTTCAAGACCAGTCAGAGGAGATGACGGAGCAGGACGCGGATGCCGGAGACGTCGATGTGGTGTTCATCCACGGCCTGCGCGGCCACCCGTTTGGCACCTGGAGAACCGATATGGGCGATTCAATCGACGGCGACAACGACATTTGGCCGGATATCCTACTGGCGGAGGATCTCAAGCGGCAGCACTTGAACGCGCGCGTCATCACGCTCGGCTACGAGGCTGGCATGGTGAGCTGGTCCAGCCCCTGGCCGTCGCTGACGCTGCAGGAACGCGCCAAGGTCATGCTGCATGCGCTTTACGCAGCCAACATTGGTCGAGAGAAGCATCCAGAGCGTCCTGTGCGCCCCGTGGTGTTCGTGACGCACTCGATGGGCGGTCTCCTGGCCAAGAAGATGCTGCTTCTGGCGCAGGAGGAATCTCAGCAGCAGCAGCAGCAGCAAGGTTCCACTGGCCATGGAGCGCTGCACGAGGCCACGGCGGGAGTGGTGTTCCTGGCCGTACCGCACTTTGGATCAGATCTGACACAAGGCATTCGCTCCGAGGCAGTGCGCTCGCTGATCCGCGCGCATCCGGCCATCCAGGACCTGTGCGCCACGCAGGACGGGCGCCTGGAAGCGCTCAACGACGCGTTTGTGGCACTGCATATCGACAGTCTGAGCGTGGGCGAGTCGCTGCCGGCCCCGCTGGGCCTGGGGCTGTCGGCGCTCGTGGTCAAGCCGGAGTCCGCAGACCCGCGCACCGGTCGGTTCTTCGTGCTGCCCGAGACGGACCACATGACGATCTGCAAGGCCAAGCGGCGCGAGGAGCCATTGTACCAGGAGCTGCTCGGGTACATCTTGCAGACCCTAGCACCTAAATAATAGCCAATCATTTAAAAGAATTACCATACTGTATCCAATCAAAACAACGCGGTCATCCACTTTTGGCCAATGAGAGAGCGGGATCGGGTTGATTGGCCATTGGCAAGGCGGCAGCACCATTCAGAACCAGATCAAGCGATGGCGACGACCGGGACCAAGACCGATGCGGCGCCTGCGGCCGTGCCGCTCGTGGGCAAGAAGTACATGAACAAGCTGGGCGGCATGGTGAACGACGCGGCCTCGGCCGGCGTGTCAGCGTTCGCGCGGCGGCAGATGGAGAAGATGGGCTGGACGGACGGCAAGGGCCTGGGCAAGGAGGAGCAGGGCATTGTCTCGCACGTCAAGGTCAAGAAGCGCGAGGAGTTCATGGGCGTACGTTGGCCGTCGATTGCCTTGTGTGTCCGTTGTGTGGTAGCTCACGCACGTGCTGTTGGTTTGGATGACTGCAGGTCGGAGTGGAGAAGGTCAAGGTGGAGGAGACCAAGAGCCAGTGGTGGTACAACGCGTACGATAAAATCGCGCACAAGATCCAGATCGATGCGTCCTCGGACGAGGAAGGCGACGAGAACGACACCGAGGCGGCGGCCAAGAAGGCCAAGAAGAAGGCCAAGAAGGAGCTTAAGAAGAAGCGCAAGCGCGAAGAGGCGGCGGCGGAAGATGGCGGCGCCGAGAAGAAGTTCCGCATCCCGACCGACGAAGAGCTCTTCAAGGCCACGGGCGGCAAGCTCTTCGGCCGTCGCGCGTACGGGTCCTGCAATGGCAAGCTCAAGCGCGACGAGCTGCACGTGTCCGGCAAGCTCAAGAAGAGCAAGAAGGAGAAGAAGAAGAAGGCGGAGGACACAACGAGCGGCGACGACGCCGAGTCGGAGGAGGACGACGCCAAGAAGACCAAGAAGTCCAAAAAGGCCAAGAAGCAAAAGAGCAAGAAGAAGGAAGATGATGAGGAATAGATATTACGGTGATTTGCTTTGTGAGCTGCTCGTTAGTTTCTCAGCTGGTGCACGGGGTCGCCGACACCGGTGCTGGAACTGTTGGTTCTCTTCAGAGCTTCTAGTCCGGCCTGGAGGATGCGTCTGGTAGCATCGATCGCACGCACGAGATCTGTTACTATACTGTTATATTGCCCCAGGGCTCAGGCTGTTCATACCTGAGATCGGTAGCTTCGTGCTCCATGCGCGCCAGGTAGAAGTTGCCGCCGTAGGTCACCTGCACCAGCCACCACATCATTCTCCAACTCCTTCCCAACAGACGACCAGAACACTCAAGCGCAACGTACAAAGTCGCCCACTTCCACATACGTGAGCAGCAGAGCCTCTTTCAGATGCGTCGTGCACGTCGCCAGATCTTGGAGCAAGGTATTTTCCTCGGCCAAGGACGCCGCACTGGGCTTGGCTGCGGTGGTGATGTTGGTGCGCACCAGCTGGAGCAGCTCTTCCCGCTCCTTGATCAGCACAGCCGTGACTTCCCATAGCTCCACGGCGTCTGCGAGTCGAGACGAGTTCTCCAGCGAGCTGTACTTGATCGCGAGGTCTAGTCGCTCCTTGGGCGGCATCTGTAGGTCCTTCCACACCAGATCGAACCGCGCACTGAGCTCCGGAGCCATAGGCACAGGGTCGAACACTTGCTCAGACGACGAGTCGGCGTCAAAGCTGTACCAGAGATCCATGAACTGCACCTCTTGGGCACTAAAGTGGCACAGCTTGTGGATCAGCTCCGTGCGCTGCGAGCGCGCATTCGTATCGACCTTGACGTGGAACGCGATGGCTCCGCGCCGACGTCCGATACGAGCACCGGCAACTCCCTTCTTCGCAAGGCTCCACTTGGAGGACTGCGCCGGCTGGTGGCGGAGGCGGACTGGGATGGCAACAGTCGACTCCGAGGCCAGCAGCTCCTCCGAGTCGATGAAGTAGTTGGTGCTGTTGAGCGAGCTACGGAACGAGAGGTCCACGAGATACTGCAGACTCAGGTGCTGGTGCAGACTGCTGCGGAAGTCTCGATACGCGTCGTGTGTGTGGTCGTACAGCTGCCGAACCTCCGTGAGCATGAGGTCATCATTGCTCGTGAGCTCCTGGACATGATGGTGAAAGATGTCGCTGGGCGGAGGCACCGGCCGTTCCTGTGCGATCTCCAGCGACGCGAGCACGAACGAGATTGGCTTGCGCTCCAGCGGGACTGACCTCCGCACGTAGCACTCCCAATCGCCTGCCGACTGATTGCTGCTGCAGTCATAGCGCACCTGGAAGGTGTCAAAGGAGGTCATGAGTGAAGATTCGTCCACGTGATAGTGCCGGTGCCGCTCCAGGGCATCTAGCACTTCCTTCGGAATCGGGTACTCGTCCAGAATGTTCTTGGTCGGAGGCAGGGCGCCCATGCGCGTGGACATGATGTAACGCACTCGGCCGGTCTTCTCACTGCGTGGAGAGAGTGGCGACCCAGCCTCCATGATCGCCCCTTGCGAGATTGGCCGGTTGCGGAAGTGGAGAACCTGGTTGTCTTGGTCCTGACTAGTGCGATGTGCTTCGTCGTCTCGGTTCACGAGCTCACTGAGCGTGCTCTCGCTCTTGGGGAACTCCACAAACAGCAAGGGCGCCGGCAGCGAGGAGCTCGATCCATTGCTGCGCGTGCTGTTGGTTCTCCCCGTGCGTCGCAGCATTGCATGGTACGAAGCCTGCGCAGCGACCGCTGCTTCATCCTTGCGTCGCTTGTCGTTCAGCATCTGAGCCATGACGCCCGTGCCTCGCCATGCGCGACGAATGACTGACGCCGTACTGCTGGGCGGATGTACCGCCGCAGCGCCCGAGTGCCGCCGCGCTGTGATGTTGGACGTCTTGATCATAGCCAAGGCGGTCTTCATGGCCGTTTTCATCTGACATAAGCGGTGCAGAGCATCAAAGACACTGACTAGGAGCATGTGCATCAAACGCGATGATACATACATTGTTGGCGATCTGCACGACATCGATGTTGCGCTTGGCCTCGACTACCAGCCGCGTTTCCAGGATCGTGCGGCTGGCTCGAGGCGAGAGCAGTCCTGCATCGGCTCGAGCCTGCTGCTGTTTCTTCAGACGCGCGTAGATCTGGCCGAGCTCATCGCAGATCATTTCCTCCACATGCAGCGCCAGCTCTCTTTCAAACACAACACTAGTGACTCTTTGCTCAATGCTGCGATGGCTGGGCTTCCTTCTTACCTGTTGAGGGTCTCGGAGAACGAGGACTCGTGCGCGACGTAGTCTGTCCACGGCGCTAGCAGAGGCATCTTCAAACACGTCAGTCTTGATATGCGCTGTGCACGCTTTGGCCACCAGATCAATACGCACGCTCTTAAACTCCGCGCGGAGATCCTGTGGTTCGGACACGCTGTCGCTCCTGCTCTCATGGTCCGCTGGAGCGTGCTCTGCCATGGCTGCTGACTGGGCTTTCAATGCCACAAGAGAAACGGACTGCTACAAAAAGACGACGCTTCAATGGCCGCAGCAGTGATGCATTTCGAAAAGCCATCGTCTTGATAGACGGGGGGGTTCTATTTGGTCCGAAACACATGAGAGTACTTGGTCTAATCTTCGTGGGCTTTGGCCGTTGGCTGGGGCGATTTCCGACTGATGGCAACGATCTGCTGCTTGATCGACGCTCGTTCCTTGACGTAAAGGACCACCAGCGTCACAGCAAAGCAGAGCCCGCCCACTGCCACATGCGCCACGTGGTTGCGCCACGAATCGTCCTTGCCGTTCGCCAGAAATGCGCGTCTGGAGATCGCAGTGACCAGAAACGACGCACCAAAGGCACTCAGTACCGCGATATTGGGCAAGGAGCTTCGCCAGAACGCCACGAGCGCCCACACCTGCGACAAAACCGTTGGCTTGACGGTCGGATCACTGCTCTTGGAGAAGTACGTGGCCATGAACGACCCGCAGTAGAGAATGCGGCAGCCCATGTTGACGCAGTTGGCCAGGATGATGCCCGTTGTGCCGAGTTGGAGCAACCCGAGGAAACTGGCGGAAGCCACCGCGTAGATGACAAAGAACACGCCCATGAGCTTGTTGAGCGTCATGAGCTGCTGGGCGTCGCCCACAGCGTGCACGAACGCCTCGCAGATGCCGTTGAGGCCGAGAAAGTAAATGTACACGCAGTAGATGGCGAGTGCCTGCGAGACGCCCATGCGCGCCTTCTCGACGCCGTAGAGCAGCTCTGTCAGGGTCGCGGCGTAGTTGGTACCGAAACACGTGAATACGAGACCGATCAGATGCATGGTCTTGAGCAGCAAGAGCACGAGCTGGTGCGCGTCCTCGTCGTCATTCTCCCGGACTTGCTTCTTCTTCTTGGCGTCGGTATCTGCAGTCTTGGCCGCCCCCATCTTGCTGAAAATGGTCTTGGTGGCCTCTTCGATTGGCAGGAACACGATGCGCGGCACCAGCGAGCCTAGGTGGAAGACGATGCCGTAGACGCCCATGGTCTCGTATGTCGTGAAGCATGCGAGCACCCACTTGTCGCCCTCGCTGAGCAGGTACTTGACGCCGCTCTGCATGGCCAGTGGGGTGAGCAGCACCATAATGCTCGGGTGGAACCAGCAAGGGGTCGATCCCTGCGGTCGTTGAGGCAGCAGCTCTCGAAGCGACATAAGAGCGAAGCTGGAGGGCTCCAAATGCCCCACGATCCGCCTGGCGAAGAACGAAAAGAGCACGAGGCCGAGCGTGGACGCGTACGCGATCTCGGCCAGACCGTAGGATAGCAGACCGAGGTCGAGCACGAAGATGCAGACGTACTGGACCGCGCCACGCACGAGGAAGGCGGCGCCCTGCGCTGAGACCTGCCACGAGACCAGCACGCTGCAATGAGCCAGCACATACAGCGGCTCAGCCAGCGCTTCGATGGAGGCTGCGAGCGCGTAGAGACCCAGCACAAGTGGGTAGGCTGCTAAGTCCGGATCCACTTCACCGGCCGATTGCTGCTGGTAATGCGCACGCCAGGCCAGACCTGCGATGCCTGAAGCGACAGCTAGACTGGCGGCGGTGGACAGCCAAGCGGAGTTCACGAGCTGCTGCACGTAAACGCGGGAGCTAGCGGTATCACTTGAGCTGCTTGACTTGGTTTCTGTGGCCTGCGGAGCCTGCTCGAGCGTGGGCATGCGCAAGAAGGCCAGTCGCACGCCGTCGCGCAGGAAGAAGATCGTGGCGAGCGCCAGCTCCAGTTGCACGGTCACAGCGCCGGTGATACTGAGGCGCAGCTTGCGCAGCACAAACGAGTTGATGGCGAAAGTCAAGATCTTCTGCAGAAAGAGATAGGAGCCGCCGCGGAAGGCCCGCTGGAGCACGGCAGCGCCGCCATGCGAGCTCATGAGGCCGGAAATATGTTGCCAGCAAAGCAGCTTTTGGGTCTTCAGATAGCGTGGTGCACATGAATAAAGAAACATTAGGGTTTTCAAAATTAAGGCAAGTTTATGCGGCTATTACAGTAAATAGTTTTTTTGCAAGGGTTACCGGTGCTTTCGTATTTTACCAATGATATTTTAAATTACCGACCACGGTCTCACCTTCGGACGCTGATATGACCAAGTGAGCAGTGCATAAACGAGTAAATGTGCATTTGAGCTGTTGATCCGACATCACAGGGTCTCTCTCAAATCGCCCTGCGCTTGTCTACTTGATTTTTATCAGGCGGCAGCAACTTTGCAAGGAGCTCATAATTGTCGTGTGGACCATGGTACTCCGGAGTAACAGCATAAACATGATAGCTGCAGAAGTGCACGTTGATTGACCCAAACACAATCATTGATTTGTCGGCGGTCATTTACGCCATCAACTGTGTGCGCGACACACTCATGGTCACGTCGCCTCGGGTTCTTTATGTAGGTGGGAGGGTCGATTGACAACAACGCGGTCTTCCCACATTGTGCCAGTTTTCATCGTCTGTACTTCAATCTACAGTACAGTATGTACATTTGCATTGTGTACCACAACTCGCATTCAGGATTCAGGAATGTAGGATGCCACAGATAGTTTACTAGAGTCAGGGGAGGCGCGCAATCAGCTTTTTAGTGATTGCGAACTTCCAAGTGAACTCGGCAGCCCACTGGTTGGATCAGATTTGTTTATCCTCCCCAGCTGAACGAACTCCAAAGATGACGCTGCAAGGGTGAGACAAAGAGCCTACAGGGCGCAATCCGGCGATCAGCAAGCGTGATTTCGGGCCTTGAACTTCAGTTCACAGCAAAACCCGCGTAAACCAGAGCGCAATGAGCTGCGCCGGAGAAAGTATTACTTTTGCGAGAGATGACTGTAGACGCATTTGCAAGTTCCCTGTGATGGGGCACCCGCGTTTCTGCTTCTGGGGATAGGTCTCTGATACCGTATGGTCACTTAAGTTCAAGCACAAGTTCAACGTGACCCCAACGGTACGGTACTGCTTGTTGTGTGGTCACTGAAGCGCCCCCTCCATTGCACCAAGAAATCAAGTACGCTAAATCAGACCATGGATTTGCATTCATTAACGGCGCGATACATAAATAACAGCTATCATCCTATACAAATTTGCCTATAGGATCATAAATAACGACTTCACTCAGACCTGGTTGCCCGGGCGGAAGTTGGCGGTCCACTCGTTCGTCTGCTGGAGCGACGTCCAGAAGATGCGCTCGAGGCGGCAGAGCTCGTCCAGCGCGCGGCGGCGGGCATCCGGATCACACTTGCCGGCCGCAATGCGGTACCAGTGGTACTTGCGGACATAGCCAACGAACTTTTTGCTGATGCGCATGGGGTGGCACACGAGCACTTCGGACAGGAACTTGCGCAGCGAGACATTGCCGTGCAGAGGCAGGTAGCCAGACTTGAACGCTTCAATCATCGCCTTGGCGTAGGTCTCTTCCTCTGGTGACCAGCGGCCGCTTCGAACCATGCCGTGCTGGGAGTAGTCCGACCGCTTGAGCACACGGCCGCCTTTCTTGGGGCTACTCGAGTCGCTGAGGCTGGAGTATGTGCGAGGGTGCTGCTGGTAGGCTTCACTAGAGGCTGCTGCCTGCTCATTGTTCATGATTGAGCTCAGACTGAGCGCGTTGAAGTGTTCTTCACGGCTGGGCTCACTGTCCACCGGCGACTCACCGCCGTCCGGGTTACTGGACACCCGCAGGCTGCGGAACTTCTTGCTGACCCGCATGGCTTTGCACTGGAGACTATCGGCGATGAACTTGCGCATCGAGACGTTGGCAGGCAGGACCGTCTCTCCGTTGCGGACAGACTGGATCAGGGCTTCGGCGAACTCCTTCTCATCACAGGTCCATCGGCCTTGCTTCACCAGGTTCTCAGAGTCCTTGGCTCCTTCCACACTGGACTGGTTGGTCGGGGAGCTCGTGGTTTCACTCAGGCAGATATCAGGAGGGAAGTTGCCGCTGGCGAGCACAGTTTCCCACACAAGGTTAGGCTCCATGGGTCGACTCGGCGAGGCAGAGCCCATGAGCACAGGGCGTTCTTCATGAACCGGCTGACTTGAAGCTAGGGGCGTGACGACGCGGACGTGGCTTTGGTGGGTGGGAGGCTGGAGGGACTGTGCTTCCTGATAGATGTGCTGGAGGTCGCGTTGACGCGGGAGCGAGCCGAGAAGCTCGTAGGAGGACCGGGCGCGCTTGCAAGCACGTTCCTGCTCCATTTGGTAGCCGATGGACTGCATTCTGTGGGTGAGCGACGGGAGGTCGTAGCTGTTACTTCGTCGTCTATCGACGTGTTGGTGGTTGGTCTGCACAGGTGGGAGTGTAATACCGGCACCACCTACAGTGCGGGTCTGCTGGGCCTGTTGAGCGGCCTCCAGAAGGTGCGCCAGAGCAAACTTGGTCTCGGACTGCTGGAAAAACGAAGACGGCGACGAAGGCGACTGGGACTTGCCATCTTCGCCGGAAGGCGTGAGCGGCGGGTACTGCTGCTGTTGGGCCGGGATTTGCCACGGCTGCTGAGGCGCCTCGCGCTGAGGCTGGTACTGATACCGGTGCTGGACCGAGCGGACTTCAGACTCGGTCGGGATGCGCAGCTTGGGCAGAACAATGTTCTTGGCGGCGCGTTCCTGCTCTTGAGCAGCGGTCTGGTCCACCGATACCGCGGGTGTGGTGAGCAGCATCTGCAGCGAGGCGCGTGAGGACGAGGCGAACATCTCGGACGGCATCGCGAGCGACGTCATCCGTCGAAAGAGCTGAACTGAGGACTGAACGGGGAGTGTTCGCTCCAAAGCGGATTCTCAAATGGCCTGGCCATCCTCGGGCTCGCTGGCTCCCTCTCGAATTTAATAGAGAAACAGGGGGGAAGTGCATGCGTGCAAAAACCAGTCGTCTCGTCATGATCGTTTGGTCGTGGACGGGCGGGGGCCAAACCTCAAGCCCAGTCCGCCTAATTCCAAGTGGGTTCGTTTGGACAAGAAATATAATTATAGAGAAAAGTCTTAAATCGAGGAAGGAATATGTGTGCTTTCGCAGTGCTGGTTTCTTCCTGACAAATCATCTGTATGAGCGATAATTCTCTTTCTCTCTGGCCTCGAAAGACATCACAGCGCGGGTTTTTGTGGGTGAGCTTGAGCTTCCGCTCTCATCAGAAGGAGGAGCCAGCGAAGAGGGACCGCGCGAGTCCACTGGGGGAGTACTCCAAGGGCCAAAGGTTGAAGTGTAAGTTGAGGCTCCAGCGCTGCAAGTTGAAGAACGCAGCAGCACGTTAGACCAAAAAGCGCCACTTCCAACTGCTTGTGGAAGATTGCCTGCAAAACATCGCCATTTAGAGAATTTAACCTCAAAGGTTTTTAGCCCACTGAGGGGCCTGGGTAGGTTCAGAGTTCGACGTGGAGTGAACCCCAATCCCTTGCTCACAACTGCAACTGAAGTTTAGCAAAGTTCAAGTTCAAGGCCGTGTACGGGAACAGCGACAGGCTGATATTAGCTTTCCTAGGAAAATGAATTTGTCAAGCAACGTGCGCACATAGACGGTTCCGTTTTGGTACCGTACCGCGTCGTTCAAGGATAACGGGGTAGGGCTGCAGGTTTGAGTGCAGCGAGTGGTAATCCACATCACGACGTTTGGAAGCGGAATCAGCTGGTTGGAGGCTGATGGCAGTCGACTGTCTGGTGTCTTACCAAATGCAAGTTGAAGTTTGCAGACGAGAACTTCAGTTCGAGGGAGGGACGACCCAGCCCTTCCAAGCGCATCTTCAGCAGCCAAGGTACCTATAGGCGCGAGTTGAAGTCGGGGGTGTGAAGAAGGAGAAGGTCGCTCCCTCCAGAAAGCCTCAGCGAAATGTCTTCCCGCGTAATCTCGCCTCCGGATCACCTGGCGGAGGAAAGGAGTGGGAGTGAATGGAGAGAATGAGTGAGCTACTTAATCTGGTAACCCCAAGTTCAACCTCTGGAGGAAAGACGAAGCCACCTTGCTTGATTTATATTATGAGGCTGGTTCTGCATAGCCTTCCAAACTGAAGAGGTCCGGTTCCGGATGGAGAGGCCATCCTCCTTTGATGAAGATCATCATCTGTGTTTCTTCTCTCTGTCGATGGTGAAAGGGGGCTCTATCAACACGCAGGGACGGGGAATGTGACCCCTCCCGAAGATCACGCACCACAGCGTGTTGTGGCTTGTTTATGGATAATCGGTTTAAAGAGGGAGGTGTCAAGCTTCAACCTTCAAGTTTGCAAAGATTATACCATCGTCATTTATCAGATACGACAGGAAAAATAAAATACCCACCACCACCAGCATCTTGAATAGAAATCCCGTAACACCATTGAACGGGCGGCATGCCAAAGCGGTTACACAGTTCAAGTCCATTACAAACAAGAAGCACATTCAGCTCAATGGCTGTCTTCTTCTAACGACGGAACGATCGTGAAGTGCGCGCTCGCAGCCACAGCTTGCTGATAATCGGCTGCGAAGCCGTGAAGTTCAACATGATGGCCGCCTGGCCCAAGCCCTCTGAGCAGCAGATTGCCGTCGTTTACGCGCACTTTGCTCGCGATCACCACATCTCCGTCGATCGCCACTTGAAGTGCGTGCAGATTCAACGCCTCGTATTCCAGCACGACTGGCTGGCCACGCGTAAAGACGGAGGCGTTGCTCGGCGAAAGGATCCGTAATCTATGCTCAGTGGTTGCAGCCAGCGTCTTCTGGAGGTAAACACGGTCGTGCAGTTTGTGCACCCGGCCGTGGTCTCCCGGGATGGGGAATGCCACTTCTACGTGGATGACGTAGCTGCCAGCCGTCGGGAACAGGCGCGGCAGCAGCCGCTCACGCAGCGTCGTGTTGATCCATGGTTCGTCCATTGCGTTATCTTGAATGCGCAGATCGTCATTGCCGGTTAATCCCAGGAAGCCAATCTCCGAGACGATTTGAACATCGTTAATGTAGACACGGTAATGGAACGGCTCGGGTCCAAACAGCTCCAACGCATTGGTTGGGAACTGCTGCAGCGCCCATTCCAGATGCACGGGTCCATTGAGAACAGTCGAGTCGTTGGCTGGGTGTAGGATCTGCAGCGCCACATCAGAGACGTCGTACGGCTGCTGCAAGGACTCGAGAGTCGGCAGCGGAACGTGGATCGGGTGGAAAAAGCTGTAGATACAGGCAACGACGTATCCAACTAGCGTAAGCGCCACGCACGCAACGAACGCGGCTTCTTGAGTGGCGATGGAAGGAAATGAAGAATCGCCGGTAGAACTGGCTGGACAAGCTGGCTCCGCGGTGTCTGTCGTGAGCTTGGACTGCCTCCCTCGATTACGCTTTTCCCGACTACGAGCTGACGTTGCTGACGTCGCTGAAGCCTTCGTCGATGCAACCTGCGCAGTCTGGCTACCTCGGCGTAATCCACTTGCATCCTGGTGCTGAGTGGGTTGGTGTACGCCAGCCTGTGGTGCTTCCTTTCTGCTGCTGCTGCTGCTGCACGCAGTCAGCATTGTTGAAGTTGGCTTTTCTCTCTGTTCGCGTAGGTCTCCATCAGGTTCATCCGTTGGCTCAAGCTCCGGCTTGTTGTTCCAGTCATCATTCGAGTACTGTGTGGCTTTATCCGTCTTGCTCACGACTTGCGCCTCTTGCTCCTGAGGAGACTCGTCGGACGAGCCGAGGCTGAAGCGGGGGCTACCGCTGCCTGCTGTCAAGTCAGACCAGTCGTCGTCGCTTTTGTTGTTTGACGCGGTCTGCAGAGATGCAGGTCGCTTGCGCGAATCGCCAGGGGGCAGCATGCTGCCGTCGTCTGCCGTACTTACTTGACAGGCGACAGCTCTGCAGAAAGATACGCTGACTCATGTGCTTAATGTGAACCACACTATTTTAAAATCCGAAAAACTACTGGATTTTCAAATACCGGTATAGGTACTGTACAAACGGTATACTGCCAGCTTCGGCTTGAAGCGAAAAGATCTGAGCAGCTGGTGCGCAGCTTTCAGCCAAGAATACATCGGGATCTTCAACTTGCTCTTAGTGGCCACTTCACTTCAGTTGAACTGTGTGCGACCAATTGACTTGCTGCGGCCCACGAGAGACCCTCGTGCCCCACGCTCTTCCTGCCTTCTGAGTCGCGTGAATGGCTGACTGGCTGGTCCCACGCGTGGTGGTTGTGTTGGTCCAACCAACACTTTAGCGTTAGGGTTTAGGGTTTCGAGCCAATACTATACGGTAACAACCTGCTTTGACCGAACCAGGCGTTGACAGGCTCACCCAAGCGACAACAAGTGTCCCAGTACAGCGTCGTCGAATCTCATGAACGGTGCCACAGGCCTCCAGGCGCGCATGACGCTTGTTTACCGGGCTCGCTCACGAAACTGCTCTCACGTTGGTCACAGAATCTCGAAGAAGAAGAAAGTATAGAGTATACGCGTATATATCGCCAATCATCAGTTCACATAACCGACTCTTGAGGTGGTGCACCTACTCTCGGATCGCACGAATTATATCCATTTAAACAGCTCTAAATAATATACTTCATTTATCATTTACATCCGGATAGCGTTTTGTATATGAATGCTCACAGGCAACTGGCTTTTTTTATTTTACCACCTTGAGGTAGGTACAGTGGGGCGGGGGGTCATCCCCAGGTTCTTCTGTTCTGGTCCCATCCTCGTTCGAGCGCCAGCGAAAAGCGCCGGGTATTTGGCCTCCCTCCATCACCTGAGTAAAGCATGTCGGCAGCTGCGGACGAAGACACCTTCAATGGCGCGCTGGGCTGGGCCGACTGGATCTGGTGGAGCATCATCGGCGGCGTCGGTCTGCTTCTCATCCTACTGCTGCTCTGCTGCTGCGTCTGCGTCAAGCGCGCCAAGCGCAAGGGTCGGCAAGAGGCCATGGCCGCCGTGCAGGCGCGAGAGCGAGAGCTACAGGAGCGACAACAGGCGCAAATGCGCTACGCTCAGGCGCAGCAGGCACGATTCCCAGCGCAAAATCAGGGCCAGCAGCAGACGACGTTCAACTACTCCAAGGAGAACAAGCCCTACGTGCCGCCTCCGCCCAAGGTCCAAGGTCCACAGGTCGCGGCGAATGGCTATGCGCTGCCACCGCAGCAGTACGCCCCACAGCACCAACAACAGCAGCAGTATGCCCAGCCGCCTCCCCAGCAGTATGTTCAGCAACCGCAGAAGTACACACAGCCGCCACCGCCGCAGCAGTATGCTCAACAGCCACAGCAGTATGCACAGCCGCCACCGCCACAGCAGCAGAACGCCCCAGTGGTCAACTATGCGCAGGCCATCCCGTCTCGTTACAAGCAGACGACTCCGCAGCAACAACAGCAGTACGTGCAGCAGCAGCAGCCCATGCCGCCTGCTCCTGTGCCAGCGCAACCCCTGCCTCCACGTAACCAGGAGCCCACGGCGGGACTCATGCACCCCAAGCGATGGTACGACAAGGCCCCCGTCAACCCCAGCACCACAGCTGCTGCGGCTGGCATCAACTATGATGATGATGGCTCGCTGCATCACGATGCACCCTTCATGTCGGTGACCTCCCCCAAGAAGAAGACGCAGGCGTCCAGTACTCTTCCCGTCACAACAACGCTGCGCGATCGCATCGACGCTCTGCGAGAAGGCAGCGTGCAGGAGAACCACACGCGTATCAGTGTGGCCACCGACGCGTCCTACCAGTCGACGCCGACCATCACGCGTGACGAGGGCGCCAACAACACGCTGCTAGGTGGTCGGCGATCTATGGTCATGGCCGGCTCGGTGCTCTCGCCCTCGCACTCGCTCACCAACGGCGATGAAGGATTCGACTCGGCGCGCAGCGATGATACGTTCAGTGTGCACCCACGGACGCACCGTGGTCCTTCTTTCGACAACAGCGAGCACGAGGACGACGTGCACGCAGCCTCGTTCAACAGCCGCGGGTCGGTCGAGTTTTAAAGCACCAGCGCTGCTGCCTCTGGGACGGATGCAAGTCCAAGGCGATCGCGTTGGTATATGAGAAGAAAGAAGCCGTTATCCTGTATAAACAACACAGATCTATTATTCTACATCGCATGGAGCTGCATCTCATTCCTTCGTTCATCTATCGCCACCAGCCAGCGGATCGACCAGCCATAGCCGAAGGGCTGTTGGATCGTGGCGGATGCTGCTGGGCTGCCAGGGGCTTGTGTCGGAGCCCAGGAGCCGAGGAAGGGCCGTAGCTGCTGCTGTTGTTGTCGATACCGTAGCTGGAGCTTGTCCGGTTCGCGAACGCGATCGTGTGCTCGATGAAGACTCGGAACGGGTTCATATCCATCGCCAACGGCTCAGCGCTCTAATGCAAAGCAAGTGGCCATCATCAGACGCGGGACTGTACATGAAGAAACAAGGGGCAATCTACCGCTTCGATGCTATCGACAGTGCGGAATTCGTTCAGCATGGTCGGGCGCTTGGCGCTGGTGGAGATCATGTCTTTCTTGCAGCCGATGATCAGCTTGGGCATCGCCTGCAGCTGCAGCAAAGTTGAAGTCCGTCAGATCTGCTTCATCCTCATCGCTCTACTGAGGACGAAGACACGAACCGTCGGATAATCGCCCGGTCGGTTGTGCGACGGCAGCACGCAGCCTTTGGCTCGCTGTGTGGTGGCCAGTTCACTGCAGAACGCCATCAGCCTGCAGCCCATATACAGCAGTAGCGACATGCACACACCTGAGCCAGATCTTGAGGTGGTCGTAGGACCGCGCATTGCTCAGATCGTGCACAAACACAATGCCTGTCACAGTCATGAGCTCTTGATGCCAACAGGACCTATGTATGCGATCGATCCTACCTTGTACGTCGTTGTAGAACACGCCGCGACTGATCTCGTACTTTGGGTGGCCGCCCACGTCCACAAACTCCACGTACGCCTCTTTCTCCGAGCCGTAGGCATCACGATAGGCGTACAACTGCTCAGAACAACACGTCAGACTCCCCATCGGACTTCCCGCTTGCGATTCATCGTACCAGCACGTGGACGTCGCAGCCTGTGGTCCATCGATGCGATGGCGGGGGATCGTTGGCGTCTGTGACCTTCTCGTCTCGACACAGCGCCTGCAGCAGCGTGGTCTTCCCCACGCCTGAGTCGCCCACGACCAGCACGCGCACGCTCGGGATCTCCATCTTGGGTGCAGTGCGCCCTTCGTACTTAACTGCGCATTGACCATCCAAAGCGGATGGAACTGACAAAATAAAAGAACCGACGTACAGTGATACCTCTCTTGTGGTATCCGATATTGTCTAGCGCAGGTTTCCCTGCTTACGGCCCATGAGTTAGCATGCCAGTGTTTACCGTTCTGCTGCGTTTCAACTTCGAGTATACAACTTCCGCTTCAGCTCCATCAGCCTGAACGGCTGGCTGGCTGGCTCATGGCGCTGGGCCGAGTCCGGTGGATGGGATACAAGCGAACGCAACAGTCTCAATCGGTCGGTCTCTCGTTCTTCTCGCTCTCGTGTGGACGAGCGCGGCGGATAGTGTGATAGGTGCGCAGGTACAGTACATTCCTCCGTCTCCCTCCGCGAAACCACGTGTCCCACGCCAGCGCACTTGTCTGCCCTTGTTCTTTGCTGCCCCCGTTCCTTCGAAAGAGGCTTCCTCGAAGGCACCTCTTCCCCGCTCTCTGCCTCTCTGCCACCCAGAGATGCGTTTGGTTGACTCGGGCGCGAAGACACAACCGGTTTGCTCGCAAAGAGCCGTGGGGTGGAATATCCACGCTCCTCCTCCTCTTCCTTCCTTCCACTCGGGATTTCGTACGGGACGGAGCGGCATGGGGTCATAAAAAGGAGCATAACCGTCCTCCTAGGCAGGTGCGCTCTCCGCGAGACCATGGACAAGAAAGCTTGCGAGGGCAACGGTCAGCGAGAGAACAGTGGCTGTATCAGACCAGCCAGATATGTTGGCAGTCGGAGGAAGAAAGGAACGAGGCGACCAACCGCAGCCGCCGCCGGCATAATGGGAGCTTTCTGACCACAGCCAGAAGAGCCTCTGACAGTATCCAACGAGAGAGAGAGAGAAATAAGACGGCGCTGAGGTTTTTTTACTCGTGCTAAGGTTTTTCGTGGTTTATTCCCTTGCTGGAGGGGGGAGCTGTTCCATCTTTGCAAATCAAAGTGCTCACTGCAGTACGCACGACAACACCAAGAGGTCTCTCTTCCACTCCTCAAGCGCCTGCCATGGACTTCACGTCCCCCTCCGAAGACGACGTCGACATGGCCATGCACGACGACTCCATGCTGGACCCCAACATGGCCGCGCAGTTCGGCCTGCACCATCCGGGAGCAGTGCCGCCGCACCAGCAGCCGGGCCCCATGGGACTCCCGGGCCTCGACGGCTCGCAGGGCTTTGGCAACGCCTTTGTGCCGGGCCTTGTGCCCACCATGGACACGCAGCAGCAGCCGCAGCAGAGTTTTCCCTCGGTCGAGGACTACGCGAAACTCATGGGCATCAAGCTGGACCCGGGCGCTGACGACATGCAACCGTACAATGCGCAGGCCGACAAGATCCAGGCCAACACGGCCTACTTTGAGAACCTGTACCGCGAGCAGCGCGCGGGCATGGGCCTTGAGATCGACAACCCAACGTCCGTGACGCTGCCGGCCGGCTTTGGCAGCGGCATGGCACCCTCCATGTTCGTCGGCGCCGCGGCGCCGACGAGTTCACCAATCTACGACCGCACCAGCGAGCTGGCGTTCAACGACATGAACCGCCTGTATGACCCGTCCTCGGGCTACCCCGGTGCGCCCATGCCCATGAAGTCTGTGGGCACGCCTGTGCGCATGATGCACCCGGATCTGGGCTCGCACACGATCTCGCCCGAGCTTCTCTCGGCCATGATGAAGACCAACGCGCAGAACTACGGTACGTTTTCGCATGCATGCGCATTCGATGGAAAGAGCCTCACGCGCATGCTTGCGCTTCCGTAGACGGACTCAACGAGGAGGAAAAGGCCGCGCTGCTGAAGGAAGAGAAGAGTCGAGAGCGCAACCGCGATCACTCGCGCAAGTCTCGTCTGCGGAAGAAAGAATTTGTCGAAAGTTTGAAGCACGAGGTCCAGCAACTCCAGATCTACCAGCAGATCTGCGAGCAGTGCCTCGACCTCATCGCGCTGGTCTCGGCTGACAGCTCGGCGATCTTTCTGTATTCATCCTCGGCCTACACACGCGTGCTTGGGTACCAGGGCCACCAGCTCATCCCCGGGCAGACGAGCTTCCTCGACCTCGTGCACCCAGTACGTTCCGCTCGCCCGACCCTGTTTGGCCGCGTTTGGTTCGTGACGGCTCACGTGTCTCTCTGATGTTTCCTGCAGGAAAACGTGCAGGACGTGCGCTCGCTCTTCCAGAAGATGAACACGCTGGGCGAGACCCGTAGATGTAAGTGATTGCTTGGAGAAGAGATGATGATGGACGACGCAGCATCCAACTCACGCTTTCTCGTGTGCCACAGTTCAATTTAGAATAAAATCAGTGGAAGGCGAGTTCTTCCGGGCAGAGACGTCGGCGCGCATGGCCGAGAAGGGCGTGATCTGCTCCACTCGCGTGGACCGAGACATTTAGGAGATTACATTTGGGCCTCATTCGATCATCAATCCAAAATCCGTTTGTGTGCGTATTTGGCCAGGCCCATCCCATGGATCCATCCATCATGCATGATGGAGAGAGACCGCCCCATATAGCGAGCAGCAGTTGATAGACTCAGCTGCATGTAGCAGCAGCATGGAGAAGCGGGAGAGAGCGCTTCGACGTCGCGGGTTTCGGATCTCTATTGAACGTTTTGGAGCCATCGAATGGGAACCCATCGCCCATTTCGGGTCGGCCATGGAGAGGGAGAGAGCTCTCTGCGCGCGCGCGAGTGGGCGATCGATTGTATCGTCGTCGCGCCGTCGACCACTCACTCAAATCATGTCGGCCCCCGGCCGGAGACATGACGGCGGATGATCCACCCCCAGCTGGCCCAACATGCTCTTCTGCTCGACGGACAGGCCATCCTCCCCGTGTTAATAGGTACATTTCCCCTGTAGTGTACATACCTGTAAAAACGGATATATTGGTTATGCCCATAATATATTCATTGATAGAGTACAAAATGTATGCCCAGTCTCGTCAATTTGTAAATATGTAAACTACAGATATGACCATGCTTCTTTCTCGGATTTTCGCTTCTCCGGTTCCAGGCTTGTCATCTTGGTCCGCCCCGCCCGAGAGTTCTTCGTCATCGGCGGCGCATTTCTTTAGACCGCGGAAGCTCCGTTCTTCAAGTGCACCACACCAGCCACAGGCTCAGAGAGAGAGAGAAAGAGAGAGAGAGAGAGAGAGAGAGCGCGCCGAGCAGTGCGCAGCAGCAATGGAGTCGTCGTCGCTGATGGAGCGGCTGGGCCGAGCGCTGGCGCTGCCGCATCCGCACGTGCAGGAAGAAAACCGGGCGTTCACCGTGCTGGAAAACTGGCGCCAGATCGCAGCGCAGATTGCATCGCAGAGCATCACAGTCAAGCCACTGGGCTACTACCGCTCGCCTGACAGCGTCGATGTGTACGTGAATTAGGCCTAAACGGGCTTGGCATGGCTAGCGCACTGATCATCATTGCTGTTGGTGTCCTGATGTCACAGCTACGTGATCGAGTGCAGCATGGGCGGCAAGGACGGTAACAGCAAGTGGTAGGTCCTCTTTCGCCTGCTTCTGGGCAATTGGAGAGGAGCTATAGGAGGTCATTAATCGATGTGTGTCTTCGTAGCTGGAAGATCTACCGACGGTATCGCCATTTCCAGCAGTACGTGACCCATGCGTCTGAAGTGCTCTCGTCCATGGTGGTGCCGCGACTGTCGCAAGCGTACATGAAGATCTTCCACGCCAAGCATTGCAAGGACCGCATGGTGGAGCTGCATGCGTGGCTCGAGGGCGTGATCGAGAACACGCAAACGTATTGCTCGCAGAAGGGACTGACGCAGGACGAGTTCCTGCAGCGACTCGAGAACTATGGTGGCAGCAACAATGCCAGTAACAGTAGCACCGAGATCATGCCAGCGATCATGCTCAGCTGTTTCCTGCTGTGCGGAGCCAACACGCCATTCCCACACTACTTCCGTGGCATGCCGGCATTCGCCATGGCGCTGGAAGAAATGAACATCCAGCTGACGACCAAAGCGCCCGTGTTCGCATCCAAGCTGCGGTCTTCACTGGGCACCAACTCGGGTCTCGGGCTTCGACTCACGCCCACGTACGAGCAGCAGGGCAAGTACTTTGGCGCGACCATCAGTGGCTTTCTGCGGGACAGCTCAGAGTTGGATGTGAATCTGGCGCGCGTGAACGTGGGTTCGAAACTCGTGCGTATCAATGGCGTTGATGTGGCTGATGAGCCGTTTGACAAAGTGCTGCTTCATTTACGATCAGTCGGCATGCCGCTGCGACTCCGCTTTCTCTACGACCCGCAGCTATCGAGTCGACATCACAGCAAAAGCTTATATTTAAAGGACGGCGACGCCGTTGTCACAGGCACTGGGAATGCCACGAAGATACAAGACGCGACCGAACGAAGCCAACGCTCCAGTGTCGGTGCAAGCATGGACGATACGTTCCAAGGCTCGCCCGCAATCTCATCAAGAAGCGCAAGCAAAGGAGTCTCGGCGTCGTTGGTCGCAATGGACGGAGCCACGGCAGCACAACGCAGCTACAGTGTGGACTCTCGCAAGAGCGTGAGCATTTTCAGCTCCGTGTTTGGAGACATCTTTGGTCGCAAGCGCAACGACACGGCCGATATGCTGCTGAGCTCCAACAATCAGGTCGAGAACATTTTTTCCTGGGACGATATCGGCGGCGAATACTCGGATCAGATCTCTCGAGGCTTCTTCTCGTTCCTGCCGCAGAGCATTCTGCACGAGCTTCGGCAGAAACGGATGCCGTACGTGGGCAAGACCAAGAACGACATGGTCGCAGATGCTGAAGACGATGCCAAGACATGGAAGACGCTGGATAAGCGCAAAGGCCAGGGCATTTGGAGCACTTCCACGGGTCCGCTCGGCTTGTGCTTTGGTGCGTGCAAGATTCAAGATGTACAAGCTGCCATGCTGGAGATCGCGCCTGCGGTAAGTCTAACGTTGGGAGAATTTGAATCTGGGTCTCACTCCTTCTTGTGCTTGAACAGTTCTTCTCGTCACGACTCGGCCACATGGGCAGGTGCGATTCACTCATACTCTGATCTTTTTGCTTTTGACTGACTGGCGTGTGATTTGTATTCAGTGGGAAGCGATTGACGAAAGGTTTTGTGCTGATCTCGGTCAACAACGAGAGCACCTTTGGCAAGTCCTTCGCCTCGGTCATGAAGCTGCTCACGAACGCATCACGGCCCACCTCCATCTGCTTTCGGTGGTTTAAAGGTGAGTAACGCGAGCGTGGGACTCGCTGGTCCGCGTGTAAGCCGAGTATGATGGCTAACATATCCATGGATGGCTGCATTGCCTTGTGCAGACTTTAGTCCTTTCTTGGAGACCGAATTGACCGAGCAGGATGCAGACCCGGCACTCTCCTCTCGTCGCGGTGCGAAGCAAGACCCAGCGCGTACTTTCGAGTCGAGTCTGGATTGCGTCGCAGAGGCGCATATTGATCTCAGCAGCAACCTGCATCTGGCGCTGGTTGAAAACGCATCCATACGCAACGAGATCACCGCGCTCCATGAATCACATCGCGAGCAGCGGCTCAAGTACGAGCAGGCTGAAAAAGTGCAGCGCGATCTTCGCGAACAGGTGCAGGCTCGAGATGCAGAGATCGCGAGATTGCAAGAGGCACTGGCAGGCAAAAACAAGACGTTGGAGACCACGCGCATCAAGCTCAAGGCTGCCGAAGGGAAGTTGGTTGGCGCCAAGCAGGAGTACCAGCAGCTCGTGGAGGCGGCTCGCGCCAGTGCGATCCAGCGCATCACGGAGCATGAAGAGCGACTCGTGCAGGAATCCAACAAGTCGATTGCGAACGCCAAGCTCTTGGCCGACCGCAAGTCGCAGAAACAACTGGAAGACACCATCAACGCTATGCAGCGAGAGCACGACGAGTACCTGCAGAAGCTGGCGGAGGAGCACTCAGAAGAGGTCGAGAGTCTCATGCAGCAGGTCGCAGTCTGGCGGCACCAAGTTGAAGTGCTAACCGAGGCCGAGAAGCGCAATTACGCATCGTTCAGCGGAGCTCCACGCGACTACCACCGCGGCCGATACGCGCATGCAGACTCGCCGTTCTCGAGCAGTTCAGCGAACGGGAGCGCTCGCACCATTGGCGGTCCAAGCGGCTTTAATGGCCATGGGCACGGCGTGGACAAACCGCAGCAGCCACACGTTCCCTATCGCAAGGACGAGGATCCAGAAGCCATCTGGCACGATGGCGAGAGTCCCGAGAGCTCCTCGGAGGCGCAGTCGGACCGGTCGTCGCTGTCCAATGGCCCATCGGGGGCCACGCAGGCCACGTTCTGGGACCGCGTCGTGTCGCTCATCTAGGACGCATCCCCCGTTGGAGGTGTCCGGTGTTGATAGCCAGCACTGGTGTCCACACTGTATTGAAGGTACACCCTGTCCCAGCTGTGGGTTTGTAGTATAATGCCTCCCAGTCTACTAATGAGGGGCTCATCCCAACGTCAGCGAGCCCACAAACGCGCGGTCACTTTTACTCGTGAAGTAATCCGGCTTTGTCGTCCAGATGACGCCAGCTGTCGCTGGCTATTCCGCAAGCGCACAAGCATGAAGGTTCTTCAACCCAGGTTCTCTAAACCTATTCATCTACTTGTTCCAGTTCAATGTTCGTATGTTTCAACATCACTAAACCGAATCATCAATGAAAGGCAATTCTGGATGGGCCGCATGCTGACTGGATCTCTGTTCGAATTGGAAGCGGACCCCTGGCCCCTGTGCCAGTGGCGCACTGAAGAGTGCAGCTCGCTGGCTCTTCTCTCGCACGACGCATTGGGCCGTGAGCGGTCCTCCCCAGAAAGCCCGCGCGCGCGTGGTACAGCCATCATTCCCCATCGGACGGTCAGGCCGCCATGATCCGCGTCAAGTGGCAGCGCACGTACTCGTCGCGAGTGAATGGCACGACGACAAATCTGAACCTCGAGCCCGTGGACGAGAACGGCGCCAGCCACGGGCTCGCCGCCAGCCGCCGCCTGCCCGGATGGTAAGAATATCGCATTTATTTCTGGCTTGATCGGGAGAGAGAACTAGCGAGCAAGCTTGCTGGAGCCACATCGCCCTCGCTATCTCTCTCTCGTCATCGCACGCCCATGAAGCGCACGGACTCGTTACTGACGTTCCATGGCGGCTCGACCAACTCGCTGCTCGCGCTTGTGTATCCTAGGGAAATGGGCACGATCGCCGAAGACGTGCTCACGCCCGTGGACAACTCGGACTGGAGCAACGACCAGTTCGAGCTGAACGAAGAAGGCCAGGTGCGTAACCGTCAGACCAAGCAGCGGCTGACCAAGGACGAGCGCCGTGACCACGGCGAGGAGGTGCTCAAGGGCCTGATCACGCACGTGCACACGCGCATGCTGCACGAGTGCATGTTCATCGAGCAGGCCATCCCGGCGCTCGAGTTTGACCGCGCGTCCGTGGACTCAGACTTTAGCCCCGGCATGAGCATGTCCAGCCGCGCCAGCAGTGTGCGCTCGTCCTCGTCCAGCATCTGCTCCACGGCCGACGGTTTCCGCATGATGGTCGACACGGACGTGCCGCGCTGCATCTTTCACACCTCGCAGAACTTTGGCATCGCAGAGAAGCTACTGGTGTTCGTCTGCAGCTCGCGCGGCCTGAGCTGCGGCATCTGGAGCCGCACGCTGCTGCTGGACGAGGGTGTGGCTGTCGGGTCCATGATCCCGTACTTCCAGGCCGCCATCAAGGCGGGCTACGGCGTGCTAGTCATGAACCCCAACACCAACACACAGCGCATGGTCGTGGGCCCCGACGGAGAGACCGAGAAGCAGCCGATCCACGGCTCATCCACACAGGAGGAGCACTGCGACCACGTCTGGAAGAACTACATCTTCCCCTCGGCAGCGCACAAGATCCACTTTATCGCGTTCGGCTACGGCGGCCAACTGGTGGCCAATCTGGTGGAGCAGTACAAGTACGAGCTCAAGAACCGGCTGGGTAACGTGGCCTACATCGAGTCCACGCACAAGATCGACCCCAAGTGGAACAGCAACTTCAAGCGCTTCTTCTCGCAGCACAGCATCTGCTGGAAGCGCTCGGACGAGCCGCTGGATACGGATCTCGGCAGTCTGCAGACCGATCGTAGCAGCGGCGGGAACTTTGACACCGAGACCTCACTGGCCGCGAGTCCCTCGTCGGCCCAGATCTCGGCGTTTGGATGCATCTGTCTGTCTGCTGGCCCTGGTGAAGGCAAGTCCAGCTCCCCAGCGTACACGTGCAAGGCCGTGATGGAGACGGTCTTCAAGTTCATCGAGTCTCCGAATGCGTACGAGTACCAGCGCACGGCCGCCCGCAACGTCCGACTCAACATGATGCGCGTGGAGGAAGACCAGATCCGGGCCTCTTCCCGAGTACCAGCGCAGCCTCTTCCCCGGAGAGGCTCTCCGCATGCTGGTTCTGGTTCCAATAAGACCCAGCAGCAATCCCAGGGGCGATCTTACGACTCGGTCAACATCGATGACTTTGAGCTCATGCGGGTCGTCGGCCGTGGCGCCTTTGGCAAGGTCATGCTGGTGCGCAAGAAGTCTGGCGATGCGTCGCCTGTGCACGCTGCGCCAGACCACTCGGGCAAGGTCTACGCCATGAAGGTCATTAAGAAGTCGGCCGTGTTTGAGCGCAACCAGGTCGAGCACACCAAGACCGAGCGCCGCATCCTGCAGAACGTGGACCACCCGTTCCTGGTCAAACTGCGGTACGCCTTCCAGAACGACGCCAAGCTGTACTTCGTCATGGACTACTACAACGGCGGCACGCTGCATTTCCATCTGCGGCGAGCCGTGCACTTTGACGAGCCGCGCACTCGCTTCTACGCCTCGCAGATGGTGCTCGCGCTCTCTCATCTGCACACATACAACATCGTGTACCGTGATCTGAAGTCGGAGAACATCCTGCTGGACGACCGAGGCTTCATCGCCATTACGGACTTCGGTCTCTCGCGGGACAACGTGGACAGCAAGAAGAACAACGGCGGACTCTCGACCTTTTGCGGCACGCCGGAATACATCGCTCCGGAGCTGATCCGACGGATCCCGTACGGCAAATCGGCGGACTACTGGTCGCTCGGCATTCTGATCTACGAGATGCTTGCTGGGTACACGCCGTTCTACAACGCCAACCGCAAGCGAAACTTTGAAAACATCGTCAAGGCCCCGCTCCGGATACCGGGCACATTCTCGGACGAAGCGCGCACTTTGCTCAACGGACTGCTGTGCAAGGACCCAGCCAAACGCCTGGGCTCGGGCCCGACCGGCGCCCAGGAGATCATGGACCATCCGTTCTTCGCGCCCGTGGACTGGGAAAAATTATTTAAACGCGAGGTGTCGGTGCCCTTCCGTCCGATCGTGCGCGGCGACGGCGAAGTGAACAACATCCCCGAGTTCTTCAAGCGCCAGGACGTCGTGGACTCGGCCGGCGTGGATGCGCCGATCAACAAGCGCCATGTCTTTAAAGACTTTTCCTATGTGGACCCGTACCAGTTGTAAGGCAGATCGTCATCGTAGTTTTGGAAATATTATCGTTAGGAACACACACATCAACTTGAGTCTCTGGGCTGGAGTATCAAAGCAATCAATGCAGTTGCAAACACTGTGAATTGGAGTTCTAACGCGTATAAATTGTGGGATTATGCAAGCCCAGAAGCTTCTACTAGCGACTGACGACATCGATCGCTATTGTATCTATTGCACTGGGTCGGAGACAAGTCTACTGCCACATCTTCTTGGGCTTCATGTGGAAGTTCTCGTACAGACGCAGGAGGTTGCGCTGGAGCATGGCCACCGTGACCTTGCCCACCAGAGGCACGTACTGCACACCGGCAATCTACACACACAGCAAAAACTCTTGTATCAGACATCTACAGCTGCCAATGACCACCATAATATGCAACAACATGCGCATAACTCACCTTGAGCAGTTCTTCCTCGTCCACGTTCTTGAAGGACGCCACGTTGATCACGACCGTGTTCTCCGAGACCCACTCAAGCGGCAACTTGTAGCTCTTGACGGGCACGCCCGTGATGATGACGCGTGACTTCTTGCAGGCCGTTTCCGGGGTCTCGTCGGTCTTGATGAGCTTGCCGCGACGGAAGAGGTACAGCGAGTCAATGTCCACGCTGTAGACATCGGCGCCGTCGTTGGCCAGCATGGCGGCCAGCGGGCGGCCCACAATGTCGCTGCGGTTGATGACCGTGATGCTAACGCCCGAGAGGTGGCTGCCAGTGGGCTGGTCCTTGTTGTAGACGTTCAAATGCTCGAGCACCTTGATGATGGCCAGCGGGGTGCAGGGCAGCACGCACTTCTGCGACTTCTCGTCATCCACATAGCGGATGTTACGGTACAGGTTGCCGCGGTAGAACTGGCACAGGCCCTCGACGTCCTTCTTGATCGAGATGCTGTCGCGCAGGAAGTCGTCCATGGTGCCGCCGTAGAATGACGGGAACGCGCCGAAGCACGGGTAGTAGATGATGATGCCGTGCACATCCGGGTCGTGGTTGGCCACCTCGAGCGCGTCCAGCAGATCGTCCTTCTCGACCTCGCGCAGCTCGTACCGGATGCCGTCACGCTGGCAGGCCTTGCCAGTCCACTCGGCGTACTTCTTGGCGGCCGGGTCGCCGTGCGCCAGCAGGCCCACGAGCTTGGGGCCGTGGCCGTTGAGCTCGTGCTGGATGTAGTTGCGCACAGCCAGGCTGAAGGGCTCGGCGATCTCCCCGGCCGCCACCTTGCGCGCAGACACGATCTCGGAGCCGCTCATGACGATGATGTTCTTGGGGCCAGCGATTGGTTATGGCTCGACTTCAACACCTGATGCGTGTGGTAGGCAGGGGGTACGGACGAGGGTACAGCGTACCCCCTCTACGACGGGATGCGCTGTGAGCCGTTCGACCAGTGAATAGTATTTACGCGTCTTTCGTAAAAAATACCATTCTCGTAAAGTACGATGATCCCAAGAAACAAATGGTACATTGTACCGGTCCTAATTGCGCAACAACAACAACACACGCAGCGTCCAATCCAGGCTGCATCTAATCCGCCCGGTATGCATTACCGGTACTACCGATGATACCGGTTTAGTATGCGCAAACAAGCTCTTCCTTGAACGTTTCTGTGATGGGCGGGTAAGGAGCCGAAGAGCTACGCGCAAGACCACCGGCATTCCTGCTTTTCCGTCGCAGCCATGACCTCCAAGCCGCCCATGAACGTGATCGAGAAGATCCTGTGCCACCACGCCGTGGGGCTCTCGGAGCCCTTCGTGCGCGTGGGCGACGTCATCTGCGTCAAGGCCGACTGGACCATCGCCAGCGAGCTCACCTTCCAGGCCATGGACATCATGCACAAGTCCATCGGCCAGCCCAAGCTGCACCGCCCGGACCGCTTCTGGCTCGCCATCGATCACACTGTGGACCCGCGCGTGAACGACAACCCCAAGCAGAAGGCGCTCATCAAGCTCTCGACTGAGTTCGCGGCCGAGCACGAGCTCACGGACTTCCAGGCGCCCAACACCACCATCATGCACACCGAGTTCGCCCGCAAGCGCGCGCAGCCCGGTCAGATCGTGATTGGTGCCGACTCGCACACGTGCTCTGCCGGTGGCATGGGCGCGTTCGCCGCAGGCCTGGGCGCTGGCGATGTCGTGATGCCGCTGGTCACGGGCCAGACCTGGTTCAAGGTGCCCGAGGTCGTGTACATTGAGTTCACGGGCGAGCCGGCCTTCGGCATTGGCGGCAAGGACGTCATCCTGCACATCCTGGGCGAGCTCAAGCGCAACACTGTGGCCTTTGAGCGCGCTGTGTACTTTGGCGGCGCCGGTCTGCGCTTCCTGTCGGACGATGCGCGTTTCGCTATCTCCAACATGACCACCGAGTTCGGCGGTATCGTGGGCGTGTTCCAGGCCGACGGCATCACCAAGCGCGTGCTGGACGGCCGCGACTCGCACTTTGACGAGGCGCTGTTCTTCGAGGCCGACGAGGGCTGCAACTACGCGTTCCACCACGTCATCGACCTGGGCGACGTCAAGCCGCTCATCGCCATGTACCCGTCGCCGGACAACTGCGTGACCGTGGTCGAGAAGATCGGCATGGAGCTTGACGGCTGCTTCATCGGCGCCTGCACGACCACGCAGGAGGACCTGATCCTGGGCGCTCTGGTGCTCAAGCAGGCCATGGCTGAGGGCAAGCGCCCCATCTCCAAGGGCCACCGCCGCGTCACCCCGGGCTCGCTCGAGATCATCGCTCGTCTCAAGCAGCTCGGCCTGATCAGCGTGTACGAGGAGGCCGGCTTCACGGTCGGCGTGCCTTCCTGCTCGTTCTGCGTCGGCATCGGTGCCGACGTCGCGGCCGAGAACGAGGTGTGGCTCTCGAGTCAGAACCGCAACTTCCGCAACCGCATGGGCAAGGGCTCCATCGGCAACCTGAGTTCGGCCGCCTGCGTGGCTGCGTCCAGCTTTGACATGAAGGTTGTGGACCCCACGCCGTACATGGCCAAGATTAACCGCGAGGAGTTCGACCGCTTCCGCAACTGGCTGGACGTCTCGGAGGAGGTCAACCTTGCGGCCCACACGTACACGGTCACGGAGCCGCAGCCCGTGTTGGCCGGCGAGGACTCGAGCGAGGACGCGCAGATCGCGGCCGAGCAGACCGCTGTGGCCGCAGTCGAAGCCGCGCTGCCGCCCCGCTTCACGGGCAAGGCACAGAAGTTCGGCGACAACATTGACACGGACGCCGTGATCCCGGCCCAGTTCATGGGCCTGAACAAGTCGTCGCCACTGTGGCCGGCCGATTGCGAGACCGAGGAAGAGGTGCTGGCCAGCAAGTCGTTCGCGTACGTCAAGCCCGAGTTCGTGGGCAAGGTCAAGGACGGCTTTGACATCATCGTGGCCGGCACGGCCTTCGGCAGCGGCTCGTCGCGCGAGGAGGCCGCCATCTGCCTCAAGGCCGTGGGCGTCAAGGCCGTGATCGCCAAGTCGTTCGCCTACATCTACGCGCGCAACCAGCCCAACAATGCGCTGCTGGGCATCGTGGTCACGGACGAGAAGTTCCACGAGCTCGTGGAGGAGGGCGAGCCCGTGACCGTGGACCTGCGCAACCGCTACGTGAGCGTCAAGGACTACAAGGTCTCGTTCACGCTCACGCAGCTGGAAGAGAACTTCCTCAACGGCGGCGGCCTCAAGAACTTGTTCAAAAAGTACAAGGCCGATCTGTTCCGCGCCGCCATGCGCGGCAAGGCGCCCACGCCCATCGCTTCGGGCGATGTCGGCTGTGGCTCTGGCTGCGGCTCGGGCGACGAGAGCGGCGCCAAGATCGACTGGTAGAGAATACTGCATGCGTGGATGGATTTATGATACTATTGCGTGCCTGTGCATTGCCTTGAACCTAAATAAACTAGTTAGTTAGCCCCAGACGGAGAGACTGTAGCCATCAGAGTCTGATTGCACCTGCGACTGTTGGATCCCCATCGCGATCTTTCGGGCCAGAGAGAGACGCCAGCAGCATGTTCCAGGACGTGAATCTGGGCTCCGTGCGCTTCAAGAGCAAGCAGACCCACGTGACGGCGTCCGTGGCCACGACGACCGACCCCATCGAGACCCGGGAGAGCGAGGCGCAGACGCTCGGAGGCGCCGTGGACGCTGGGACGCAGACCGAAGCGCAGCCAGCAACCAGTGGCAAGGCAGGGGCCAAGGGAGCGGCGGTCAATGAAGAGCCCAATGAGGCCGTGCTTGAGTGTTTGGCACGCATCGGCCCGACTATGCTTCGTGAAATGGCGCAGAGCCGCAAGACCGCTGGGTCGTATGGAGGGCTGGAGGCGTTCCTGGAGGAATCGGAAGACAAGGAGATCAGCAAACTGCATGCGTTTGCGTTCGACTACGACGCGTATTTCCAGCCCGCGCAGCAAACCTCAGGTACCAGCTGGCAGTTGACGTGAGGTGCCAACTTAGTGGCCCATTGACATGAGTTGCATCTTCTGTAGGCGATGGCAAAGTCAAAGGGGAGGCCTCCAAGTCATCTCTCAAGCTGTCGTGCACTGGCGTCTCCTGGAACGCCACTGGGTCCGTTCTCGCCGTGTCCTACGGACGCTTTGACCACACGGGATGGTGCAACTACCGCTCGGCCTTGTGTCTCTGGAACGTCTTCCAGTCCGACTTTAATGCCCAGAAGCCCACACTCGTGTTGGAAACATCGGTAGGTGCACACCAACAGCGATACGCGATACATAGCTGCTAATCATAATGCTATAATACTGCTGGCTGTGTAGAGTGGCCTCATGTGCGTGGCGTATCATCCAACCAACCCATCCATCGTCGCGGCTGGCTCGTTCAATGGAGAAGTCATGGTTTGGGATACCGAGCCAGAAGAGTACAAGTTCTACGCCTCAGGGATCGGCGACTTCTTCCACCGTGAACCAGTGACCAAAGTCGCTTGGGTCTACGATGTGCAGGCAGCCGAGTACAACGTGCGTATTTGTGTTCTGCCATTTGTATCCAGATGGAATCGGCCTTGATAATCTCATTGTCTACTTGTGCACAGGTCACAAGTGTCAGCGGCGACGGCAAAGTGCTTTTCTGGCGTCTCCGAGACAAACTGGCGTACCCTGTCGAGGGCTACGTGATGCATCTCCCCCAGAACAGCGCTGCTGCTGCTGCTTCTGCAGCCCCTTCGGCCAAAATCGACGCTATGAGAGTCATTGGCGGCAAGGCGCTCGGCTTTTGCATCCAGGACAAGACGAGTAGGTCGTTTGTAGTAGGATCTGAAGGCGGTGGGCTAGTGCGCTGCTTCTCCAAGGGCACTGCGCGTTCCGCCGACTTCAAGGGCGAGAAGAAATGGACAGCTACTGCTGCCCGCCTCGTAGGGAAACTGCCTCCTGCTCGCATTCCAGCCGTTCGACGACAGGTCGAAGCATATGCCACAGAGAAGCGATCCAAAGAGATCACACTGGCCATGGTATACGAAGCCAAGCTCGATCCAAACGCACTTTATCCGAGTGCGATGGATTTTGTCTTTGACAAGCATGGAGGGCCGGTATACGACGTCAACTTCTCGCCTTTCCGCAAAAGTCTGTTCCTGACCTGTTCATCGGACGGAACAGCACGCATGTACAGCTACCAGCAAAAGGAGCCAATACTATCCTTGGAAGTCACTCCATCGTCATCATACCTGTACGCGATTGAGTGGTCGAAAACCCGTCCGATGCTTTTCGGTGTAGCAGCTGAAGACGGAAATGTGTACCTGTATGATCTGAAGAATGACCGAGTCAACCCAAGCGTTGTCCTTCGTGGTAAAGATCCACCAACTGGTATGACAGCTCCTTCAACGGCATCATCGACAGCATCTACTTCATCTACAAGTACGAAGCCAGTCTCTACGTCTGGAGCGGCCATGTTCGACTTGGCGTTCAACCCGCGACAGCGAAATTTCTTGGCTGCCGGAGACGCAGATGGAGTGATTCATGTCTGGAAACTTTCGTGGCATCTTGCAAACTTCCAATCCGGTGAGTCCGGTCTGCTTGAAGCTGCGGAGGCCGCGGCAGTCGCTTAACTCTCCAGTCTATGATATAAAAGACACTCACAAAATGAACCTTTAACCACCGGAACTTTGCGGTTCCTTTGCTATTCAGTTGAGTGGGTTTTCAAAACAGAATCACTTTCGGCCGAGTCCCTTGGCCGTACGGTGCATGTGAAGACTCCACTCCATCTTCGTTTGAGTAACTGTTCACACATTTGCATTAGTCACCAAATCGCACAAGCAGAGTCGTTGGAAGACAACTGACCAGGCATCACGCGGCGCATTTCCTTGAACGTTTCTTGGGACATATTGATGTACATATCTTCCAAATTGGTTTGCAAGTTATCTTCGGCTTCCTTGACCACACACAGCACAGCGTCGCCGAGTCCCTGCGGGCTTGAAAACTTGGCCTGTTCCTCCACCACACGCTCGTTTTGCAGCTGCAAGTTGCCATTTTCGAAATAGTGCACGTGAAGCTCGATCTTGCCCTTGACAGTCGCAGGGTTTGCGGTCAAGTCGATCTCCCATCGCGATTGCCAGCGGCCACTCCTACAAACGAAGAAGAGATTTCAACTTTAAATGTTTCACTTCCATCGAAAACCCAGCAAAACCCACCAGAAGTTGCGCAAGTTGATGCGTTCAGTGCAAAGGTTCACGATCAATTTGGTGCCTTGGACAAACACACCAACGGTGCCCCTGTTTACATGACAGCATGTGTGAGATTATCAAGTCCCAACACGCAGCACACGCATACACATTAAAAAGCAGGAGACCTACTGGTTCATGTACTCGAATTGGATGTAAGACTGCAGCGCTTTCTGGACAATCTCGCTACCACAACAGCGCAATATTGAGGGATCTAGGCACAAAGAAAATGAAGAAAAGGTCCCCTACCGTTCGTTCTCAAACGAAGTGTTCCAGTCGGCCGGGAGATCAGCCACATCACCAGGGATCACTTGCTGCACAGAGAAACAAGAGAGTAAGCTCATACACACGCAGTTGCCTTGGTAGATTGCTTGCAGTACCTGCTTGATGTGGTCAAAGCCCAGCACGCGCTTTCCGATCGGATCCACGTAATGCGACGGATCCACTTCGCCTTCCGGGCAGATCAAGATCTAGCACACACATATAATGAGTCAGTATATACCGACAGGTTTGATGCATCTTCTATTAGCCAAATACTCACCTTGTAGTCGGCATCCGGCACTTCAACAGGCAGCAGGTGGCGCACGTGATACGCATGGAGCGCGCCACGGAGCGCCGAGTCGGTCAGAACGGTCGAGGGAACGAGCTTCGCCACATCCCGCAACACCTCGTGCACCTGCCCTGGCGGACTCGAGAGCAGGAAGTGCTGCGCGATGCGGAGCTGCTCCTCGGCGCTCGCCGGTTCCTCGTAGTAGCCTTCGTCCGCCATGCTCTGAGCTTTTCTCGGCCAAATCGACGATGGTACCGGTATCTATCCGGTCCAAAGGGAGGGCGCGCGCTGTCTACCGTGGCAATATCGAATAGAAGGACGTAAAAGACCATCACTCTGCTTCCCTCCAGTGCGCGCATTTTGGCCAGTTGAAGTTTCCCTCTCGAAGGCATGGAGGCCAAGCTGGCGCACGTCCAAACGCTGGCGGATGAGCGGTGCGGATGAGATAGATCCGTTGTGGAACTAAGCGGACGTGTAGTGTGTGGAGATGGAGATTTGAGCTGCTCTGTTGATGCTGCTGTTGCGTAGATGGGAGTGCGCTCGACAGAAGCAGGAAGCGAATGAGATGCTGGAGCGGCGCAAGACAGAGCTAGTGGCCCAGTTGCAACGCACGGAGCGATGCAACTGCACAAGAGAGCAGTTCGAGCTTGCTGCACTTCGCAAAGATGTCGCTGTGGCAGAAGAAAAGTTGGAGAAGGGTTGTGATCTGCTGAGTCGGGAGAGGAAGGCGACTGCACAAGGCGACATGCAGATGCTGGCAGCGATGAAAGAGCGCACGGAGCATGTACGACGCAGGTTAGCACCATATTTATTTATGATGCTGTTATCGAGGAAGCTGCTGCTCAAATCGCATATTGCGTTTTAGGATCGAAACGGAAACACTGAAGAATGCAGAGCTCTGGCAGGAATTGCGAAAGGATAAAGAGGCTTTGCAGATGCACGATCGAGCAATGCATAATCTAGCCAGAGATCGTCACGATGAACTGAAAACAAAACTGAAGAACCTTCGCGAGCTGTATGTTCGTCTTGAGAAGGATCTGGAGCATGGGATGGTAATGTTTTGACTGGCTTTGGCAATTAGGTTGATACCTCTGACCATTTTAACTGCCTACCTGTAGAAAAAGCAACGTGACTTGCAATTGAGATCAAAATCAATGGAGCGACGATATCAGATGTTGCAAGAAGAATTCCAAGAAGCAAAACAATTTAATGAGTCCATGAGCAGACGCCTTTGCAGAGAGCAGGAACTTCTTGTGCAGCAACCGATGAAGCGAGTTGTGGTCAAAGCTATTGCATTAGAACGTCAAGCGGACAGAATATTGCGCGATCTGTATGATTTTGACCCGTAGGCGATTTAGAAAGTATACAAACCAAACCAAACGAATGGACACGACTATTTACAGGTAAACAAGTGCTCACTTCTGTAGCCAATACCGCATACTAGGGACCACCGTACCGCACTCTTGCTGGATGTGTAGTCAAGTACCTCAAATATGAGGGAATCAACATTCCGATCCGACGGCGATTGTCATGTCGCAAACCAACGTTTCCGGAGGGGCCCACGTCTCAAACTACAGAAACGGCGAACACAAATCATTTGCGCCGTCGGACAAATTTGTCCGACGGCGCCATTCGAAGGAGAGGTCGAAGCGCATCAAACAAATGGAAACGGTCTCAGTTTCCATTTTTCTTCGTTCTGCATCGTCAATCATCGATTTCAACTGAGAAGACCACGAAAATGTCCGACACTTGCTGCGGATGCACGAATTTATCGTCTAATGATGATTACAACGTGGGGCTCCACATTGGCGCCATTTTCATTCTGTTCGTTGTCTCTTCGGCTGGTGTGATGCTGCCTATCGTGTCCAAGTACGTCCCAGCGCTCGCAGTCAACTCGATGATTATGGAGGTCCTGATGACTTTTGGATTTGGTGTCGTCATCGCCACGGGTCTTATCCATATGATGAATGATGGAGTTGAGACCCTCAGTGATCCATGCTTGGGCAACATCGTCAATGAATACGGAAGTCTCGGTATGGCTGTCGTGCTTGCAACCATCGTCATCATGCACCTGATCGAATGCGAGAGCTCGGTGTTTTTCTCCAAAAAGAACCCCGGTGGATATGGTCACGGTCACGGTCATGTGCACGGCAATGCACCTATCGTCTCAGCATCAACGCCTCATGACGAAGAACGCTCATCAACAGCCTATCACGACAACGGAAAGCTCTTTGAAGAAGGACACCAAGCAACAACGACGCTCACCAGGGAGACTGCCAACTCAAACAAGGCAAAACTGGCTACAATCCTCTTTGAGGTCGGCGTGCTTTTTCATTCAGTCATTATTGGAATCGACCTCGGCGTCACGGCTGGTACTGAATTCAAGACATTGCTCGGAGCGATCTGCTTTCATCAGTTCTTCGAGGGCATTGCTATCGGTGGAAGTGCTGTCGGCTCCATTGAGTCCTTCAAAAGTGTGGTAATGATGGGCGTAGCGTTTGCCATTACGACACCTATCGGCTTATTCATTGGCATTCTCATCCGCTCTTCATACTCGAGCACCTCAGTGACTGCATTGTGGGTGGAAGGCGTCCTTAACTGCGTTGCAGCCGGCATCTTGGTCTACACGGGCCTTGTAGAGCTATTGACGTACCACATGACGATCAACGAGAAGTTTCTCAAGCGCAGTGGGCCGCAGCGCTTCACGCTATACGCTGCGTGTTGGCTTGGTGCTGGCCTGATGGCGCTGATCGGCAAGTGGGCTTAAGTGATACCGGCGCGTCGACTTTTACAGTGAAGTTTAAACATGCACTCGTGCTGCTACAAATGGAAACTGGAACTCTTTCTTCGCACTTTGAGTTTGACCTACAGGGCGAATATTCATTGCTCTATCGAAATCGCTTGGATCCTTGAAATGTGAGTTACACTGCTGAAAATGATAGCGAACAAGAGAAATACAACAACTCGATCGGTTTGGATTTGAAACCAATGATCCTTGAGAATCTGAAGTTCACTCTGACTAGACGGCATGGTCCTTGATCGGATCCCAGCACGTGACAATGTATCTATCCAGACCATCCATTGCGTTGAGCTGAGTGTCGTTCAGCTGGACAGCAGCGCCATCCAGGTTCTCCTGAATCCGGTTGGTCTTGACGGACTTCGGCAGCGTGATGAAACCTTGGGCAAGGCTCCACGCGACAAGAACTTGAGCTGGAGAAGCGTTCACTTCCTTGGCGACTTGGACCAGGACTGGGTCCCATAGGCGGGTCGCTCTGGCCAGAGGAGAGTACGCTTCAAGATGAATGCCTTGCGACTTGCAGTAGTCCACCGTGTCCTTGCGCGCCAACCACGGGTGCAGCTCGATCTGGTTCACAGCGGGCTTGACACGCCATGTCTGGGCTAGCTTCTTCAGATGCGCTTCGCCATAGTTGGAGACGCCGATGTCACGCAGAATGCCCTCCGTTTGCATGTCTTCCAGTGCTCGCCAAGCGTCGGCACGGTTGGCGGTCGAGCCGGGGGCGTGAAGCAGGTACAAGTCGATGTGACCGAGACCCAGCAGCTCGTTTGATTTCTTCGCAGTCTCCACCACAGCATCGTACGTCCAGTGGCTCAGGTACACTTTGCTGGTGACGAAGATCTGGGCTCGCGGAATGCCCGAGTCGCGCACTGCGCGTCCCACGTCGGCTTCGTTGCGGTACATTTGCGCCGTGTCGATGTGGCGGTAGCCAAGCTTGAGCGCTGTGAGCACAGCGTCATAGGTCTCGGTGCCCGGTTCGCTCTGGAAGACGCCGAGGCCGAGGCTCGGGATGTTGGCGCCGCTGGGCAGCGTCTTGGTGGGGATCGCGGTCATGGCAGGAGAGCTCTCGTTGAGCAATCCAGCTGACAAACAGTTAGCCGGTTAGAGGTCAAGCGGACCGTTTGGCTGGAATCAGATGACCGGTTAGTATCTGGCTTTGGCAGGCATTGCCTTCCCGGCCACGTCCAAGTCACGCAAATGGATGCATGCATACAAGCTCCGAGGAGACGAGATCCTTGACGGTGCAGTCCGCCTGGGCAAGCCTATTCTCCATAGTGGGAGAAGCGCATTTGAAGAATCCAAGAATCGCTCCGTGTGCATGCCTTTCAGTGCACGACAAACCTAGGATTGGTTGAAGTTTGGGGGGTCCTGGCGCGAGAACAGATTGATGTAGCCGAGGCTCAGCAATGCTTCACAGTAGCCACCACCGAATCGTAGCACTTTAGCAGCCGTTTGTGAAGGAGAACCTTGATGGAGACTAAAGCATCATTGCGAGGGAGCAAGGCCATGCGATGGCAGCCGAGCTTGAGTGCCTTGAGAACAACGTTTTAGGTTTCAATCTTTGGTCAAGATAACTGCATAGGTTTGATTCACGTTGTTATTCGCTTAGCTCCGAGGTTGGACCCAAACTAGACGGTGTGCTCCTTGATCGGATCCCAGCAAGTGACCAAGTATCGATCCAGGCTGCCCAGAGCCTTGAAGTGATCGTCACTCAGCTGAACAGCAGCGCCATTGAGATTCTCTTGGATCCGGTTGGCCTTGACGGACTTGGGCAGCGAGATAAAACCTTGGGCAAGGCTCCAAGCAACCAAAACCTGAGCCGGTGTCGCGTTCACTTCCTTGGCAATCTGGCGCAAGACCGGCTCACGCATGCGGGTCGCTCTGGCCAGAGGGGAGTACGCCTCAAGATGAATGCCCCGAGACTTGCAGTAGTCAACAGTGTCCTTGCGTGCCAGCCACGGATGCAGCTCGATCTGGTTCACCGCTGGCTTGACGCGCCAGGTCTTGGCTAGCTTCTTCAGATGTGGTTCGCCAAAGTTGGAGACGCCAATGTCACGCAGGATGCCCTCCGTTTGCATGTCTTCCAGTGCTCGCCAAGCGTCTGCGCGCGTAGAGCTGGAGCCAGGGGCGTGAAGCAGGTACAAGTCGATGTGTCCGAGCCCGAGCAGCTCGTTGGCGTGTCTCGCTGTCGCCACAACAGCATTGTACGTCCAGTGGTTCAAAAGCACCTTGCTGGTGACAAAGATCTGGTCCCGCGGGATGCCCGAGTCGCGCACTGCGCGTCCCACGTCGGCCTCATTGCGGTACACTTGCGCCGTGTCGATGTGGCGGTACCCGAGCTTGAGTGCCGTGAGCACAGCGTTGTAGGTTTCAGCACCAGGCGAGCTCATGAAGACGCCGAGGCCGAGACTGGGGATCTTGGCACCGCTGGGCAGAGTCTTGGTGGGGAGCATGGCCATGATGGCAGCAGAGCGCTCGTTGAGGAATGCCACGCCAATGCGCACCATCGCATCCTTTGAACCGCACGATGACGCAATCGGAGCGATCCGCACGATCGAGTAATCAGTTAACCGGCGGCGGATCTGCGAACCGTTAACTGGATCCAAGATGGGCCGACGGGCGCAATACAACTTCGATACAGAGTGGTGAGTCAGAGCATGCGCTGGGGCCGTCAAGTCGCCGGATGGGGCACAAGCGGAGCCCAATCCAGAGGCGTCATGGCCCCAGCTCAAGCCAAAAGCATCACCAACTGCCGTCAAATAGCGGGCAAACACACCTCCACACCGGAGAAGCTCTCGCACCTCACAAGAGCTCATTTCTCACAGCAAGGCCCAAGCGAATACTACGAACAAGGAGTGGCGGTAGGCCCACATTCGTTTGGCGGGATAGTATGGACCAGATCACGCGCTAAAGAGGAGCTACACTAGTATATTGGCATTCTTTGGCTGGTTCCGCGGTTCACTCATTCGTTGTCGGACGAAGTGGACACCATACAACTCGATGCCTGCGGGCTCTGCGTCTTGTCTTCCTCCTGCGGCAGGATCCATTGAGGTCCACGATGCAATCTCTCGATTCGTAGCACTATCAGTAGCACTTCCACGGCCCAGCTCACAAAGATGGACAATTCCGCAGGAAATGCGCCCACGAAGCTGACGAGGCAATGGTCGGGAGCCTCCTCCACGCGATCGAACGTCATCCAACAGGACATCGGCTGCCAGGTCTCCTGCACGATTTCATTCTGGCCAGGCACCGGGATCAGGTAGCGGTCTGGCTCGTACATCACCAATGCCTGATCCAGCCCGTAATTGGCATAGATATAGCCGCTCTCAGTCGCGAACAGCGTGAGCAGGACCAACGCACGCACGACTGTGATCACGGGGACGCCGCAAGTGCTGTTGTGCACGTGGCGCTCTTGGTAGATGACCACGTTGCAGTGGTCCACGACCTGCACGATCTCGCTGTGCAAGTTCAAACTCTCTGAGACGATCTTGTTGAAGCCGTCGGGCGAGGTCAGCAGCTCCCAAATGCCGGCGCTGGCCTCTTCGGGGCTGTACATGGTGTACAGCTTGCTGAGCGAAAACTTGAGCACCCCGTTATCGACCCGTCGCTGGTCTGTCCAGCCAAAGACCGACGCGCCCGTGGAGATGGAGCCCTCTCGTCCGCTGGCACTGAACGTGGCGATCTCTGGTCGTATCTTGCACACGATGGCGTTGCATTCTTCCGCAGTCATCGGCTTCTTGAGTGTGATGCAAGGCCCAGAAGAGTTTTCCTGCCGCGGAGTCTGCGCATATCGACCCATTTGAACAAGGTTGAGCCTGTGTTCGTGGTACAGGAACCAGTCCAAGCGCTCGTGTAGAGCCGCGTTTTCCTTTTTCAGGGTCTTGATCTCCGTGGCACTGCTGTCACCATCGCTCTTGTTCGACGACGAGCGCAGCAGGTCGGCGTTGACTCGTTTGTCCAGTTCGGCCGCCTCCGAGCGAAGCTGCTGGAGCAGTTCCTGTGGGGAAAACAGAGCATAAGAATGGCAGTCGAGATGACAGCGAGCGAGTGCATGTGCACCTGCTTCTTGTGGTACCGCTTGTGCGCGCTCGCGCGGTTGACCTCGCGCCGCCGGTCCTTCAGGCTCTGGGTCACTTCCATGTTTATGGCTCCATCCCACGCTGATCCAACGTTTGAAAATTTACCCATATAGCCTCGCTGTACCCTGTTATTACCAATGTTGGAACTGAACTGGATGCCTGTGAACTGAACAGCAGTGAACCCATCGATCCGGTTCTTGGATGCGAACACCAGAACAAAGCTACACATGGTCACGTCGGAACTCCGTGAGGTGACTTACAGAGCGTGGCTCTTTCTGGGATTCCGGCTGACGACCGAGTTCCAGTGTCTTGAGTTGGTCTTATTCGTGGAACCAGTCGCTCTTGGCAAGCATCTCGAGGGATTTTCGACATGGCAATGCACGCCTGCAAGCTCTGGCTTGGCTCTCTTCGCACCGATATCACCATGGGAACAGATTCCAAGACACAACTGCATTATCGCACCAAGCCATGCAAGCACTACGTGTATTATAACTTATACTGCTTCCTGCGGCGAGACCCATTGGCCCAAAGAGGACGCTCTCGACTCGCAGCACTTCCACGGCCCAGCTCACGAACACGGACATCTCCACCGGAAATGTGCCCACATAGCTTATGGGGCACTGGTGCGGAGCTCCCTCCACGCGGTCCACTAGAACATCAGCTGCCAAGTGTCCTGGACGATCGTATCGTTTTGAGGCAGCGGGATCAGATACCTGTCTGGCTTTCTTCAAGCGGAGACGTAACCTCGAGCTTCTGTAATGCCGCGAGCTCTAAGTGCCCAATCAAGAGAGCATACACAAGCGTTTCATTGCGTACTTCTGCCTGTTTGTTTCGAAGAGTGTCCAGACGACGTTACCGCAGTCGAGGTCTCAACCATCAAGCAGCACTATCGTCACAGGTGCTTGTTGGGATGACTGAATCGCGCTAGAGTAAAGCCTACTCAATTATACATTTAGTGCTCGTGAAGTTCATCATTCATTTTGTTTTTTTCGTAGCAAGGATCTCGACAGCGGCTGAACAACGATACAGAACTTCTTGTGAGGACCGCTACACTCTACACACTCTGGTCAAACACTAGAGGCTCGTAGCTTCTCGTGATGCCGAAATGAAACACGACCACACGAGACAGTTCTGCTTGAATGTTGCGACCAAAGTGAACACCCGAGTGGCGAAGTTTCGAATGGAGTTTGGAAACCATTGGAGGAGAGGTTGCAAGTCCGAGCTGCTCAATCCTGAACCCCGCGGATGCTGATCTGCAGTGCGTGCCTTCGTCTCGAGCCACATTGAATCATTAGGTAGAAGCAATTAGAATAAGGCAAATCCTTGATTGGCAGTACGCGTTGTGCTTCATGCGACGGAACGCAACGCTTTCGAGCCCCAAAGGATCACCGGACAGCGGATCTCACACTGTTGTTTGGCGACTGAGGAGTGCTTCTTCACAGACAACATTCAATTTGCTCTCGCTTTCTTCGATCAAATTCCCCATTCGGAACGGTGAGCCAATGGTTTGGCGTCCACCTAGATCTACGCGCCAATGACACTGGCGGCTCGTTGGCCATTGAGCTCCGGAGAGTATAGCCCAGCCTTCGTATTCCGACTCACTCAGGTTGTACAACTGGGTCTGAACGGCCTTGTAGGTCGTGTTGTACATGCTCAGATCCCACTGGCATGTTTTGACCCATTCATCACCGTTGGGCGCGACCTTCTTGCGGTCGATCATGAATCGAATCATCGAGCCAAAGATAAAAAATACTGCGATCCAAGCATTGGAAGAACAAGAAACTGACATTGACTTTGCCTCATTAGTCCTCGTGAGAACAACGTACCTGAGTAGGACTATTAGACGGCGTGGTCTTTGATGGGGTCCCAACCCGCCGTGATCTTGTATCGGTCCAGCGTGCTCAGCGTCTTCAATTGAGCATCAGTGAGCTGGAGAGCTGCGCCATTCAGATTCTCACGGATCCGCGTGGTCTTCACCGACTTGGGTAGCGCGATGTAGCCTTGCGCAAGACTCCACGCAATGAGCACTTGGGCGGGCGAGGCGTTCACTTCCTTGGCGATCGGAAGTAGTGTGGGATCCCACAAACGGGTCGCTCTGGCCAGCGGCGAGTAGGCTTCAAGAAGAATGCCCTCTGCCTTGCAGTACGCCACCGTCTCCTTGCGTGCCAGCCAAGGGTGCAGCTCGATCTGGTTCACGGCCGGCTTGACCCGCCAGGTCTGGGACAGCTTCTTCAGATGCGCTTCGCCAAAGTTAGAGACGCCGATGTCACGCAGGATCCCTTCGGCTTGCAGATCTTCAAGCGCACGCCACGCATCCGCACGGGTCGCACTCTCCAGCGGCGCGTGCAGCAGGTACAGATCAATGTAGTCAAGGCCTAGCAGCTCATTGGATTGCCTCGCGGTGTCCACGACGCCGTTGTACGTCCAGCGCTCCAGCAGCACCTTGCTGGTCACGAAGACCTCTTCGCGTGGGATCCCAGAGTCGCGCACGGCGCGGCCGACGTCTGCTTCGTTCTTGTAGAACTGGGCCGTGTCAATGTGGCGGTAGCCGATCTTGAGCGCCGTGAGCACGGCGTAGTACGTCTCCTCGCCCGGCTCGCTCTCGTACACGCCGAGGCCGAGGCTTGGGATCTTGTGGCCGCTGGGCAGCGTCTTGGTCGGGATGATCGTGGTCATATTGGCGCAGCGGTGCTCTTTGGCGAATGACACGCAGAGTATCAGATCCTTTTGAACCAGCAGGATGACGTAATCTGTCAATTCCCGAAGTCAGCTCCAAAGTGAGTCAGACCATGACCTGGGGCTGTCAAGTCGCCGGATTGGGCACACGCGGCGCCCAATCCAGAGGCTTCATGGCCCCAGCTCAAGCCGATTGCATAACCAAGTGGTCTACTAAGGGGCGATCGGACTAGGTGCGTTTGAGTGCATGTGGCCTAATGTACACGAGAGGGACGTTTGGCTCAGGGACGTCTGGCGTGAGACCAAGATCTTTCAGATCATGCGCAAAAGGAGAACGCTGCGATTCGTTACTGTTCTCTTTGGATACAAAGAGCAACCACTCAGTCGCCCCAGGACGTGAAAGCACAGGCATCTGGACTCTCTTCTTTTCAGCGATGCACTGATACTGCGACGTATTCATCTCTGTTAAGAGATAAAGCCGCCGCCGCATCGATATCTTGGGGTAGAGAATACCTTGCGATGTGCGTGCCGTTAATAGCTGTCTTCATCTTCCTGTGGCAGGATCCATTGAGGCCCCTGGTGGTAGTTCTCGATTCGCAGCACCAGCAGCAGCACTTCCACCGCCCAGCTCACGAAGATCGACATCTCCACAGGAAACGTGCCCACGAAGCTTGTAAAGCACTGGTGCGGCGCTCCTTCCACTCGGTCGAATGTGCTCCAGCAGAACATCGGCTGCCACATGCCCTGCACGATCGTGCCGTCTTCAGGCAACGGGATCAGGTATCTGCCTGGCTCGTGCGTCACCAGTTCTGGGTCCAGTCCGTAGTTGACGAAGACATAGCCGCTCTCGGTCACGAACAGCGTGGTTAGTACCAGCGCGCGCACGACTGTAATGACAGGGACACCGCCAGCGGTGCTGTGTACGTGGCGCTCTTGGTAAATGATCACGTTGCTGTGGTCCACGACCTGCACGATCTCACTGTGCATGTTCATACTCGCCGATATGACCTTGTTGTAGCCGTTGGGTGAGGTTAACAGGTCCCAAATGCCGGCGCTGACCTCTTCGGGGCTGTACATGGTGTTGAGCTTGCTGAGCGAGAACTTGAGCAGCCCATTGTCGACGCGTCGCTGGTCCGTCCAGCCAAAGACCGACGAGCCCGTGGAGATGGAGCCCTCTCGTCCGCCGCTCACACTGAACTTGGCAATCTCCGGGTATATCTGGCGTACGATAGCGTGACATTCCTCCACAGCCAGCGGCTTCTTGAGCGTGACGTAGGGCTCACGGAAGCTACCCTGCGGCGAACTCGCGGACCTAGGCGACGGCAACCCGTGTCGACCTAGAAGCACCAGATTGAGGCGATGTTCCCAGTGCCGCAACTGGTCCAAGCGCTCGCGCAGAGCTGCATTCTCGCGCTGGAGGGTCTCGATCGCAGCAGCAGGGCTGTCGCTGCCGTCTTTTTTCTTGGACGGGATGCATACGAGGCTGGCGTTGAATCGATCCTCCAGCTCGGCCGCCTCGGCGCGCAGCTTTTGTAGCAAATCCTACGGAGACGCAGAGAATGAGACGGAGATTGCAGCAATGAGACGACAGAAAGCGAGCGTGTGTGCATGAGAGCGCACCTGCTGCTTGTGGTACCGCTTGTGCGCGCTCGCGCGGTTGACCTCGCGCCGCCGGTCCTTCTGGCTCTGGGTCAATTCCATTTTTATGGGTCCATTTCACGCTGATCCAACGTTTTGATGTTTGCAAATATAGCCGCTCTTTCCTGGTTTATTCTTCATTTGGCAACTGAACTGTGCACTTGTGAACTGAACAGCAGCGCCAACAGAACTGAACCCATCGATCCAGTGCGTTTGAATGCGAACAATAGAACAAAGCTGGCGCCTAATGCACAGGCCCCATGTCCGGCACATTCTCTGCTTCCAGTTACATCCGGACCCAGCTGGTGGCCTGGAAGCGGTCCTGCGACTTCGGCTGGACTCAACGGCAGACCTGACGCGAATCCACAGGTAGCTTGAGATGTGGCAACCCAATCATATTACCACGACACAATTATATGACCAAGTCTGTATGTATATTTTATACTTCCTCCTGTGGCAGGATCCATTGAGGCCCAAACAGAATGCTCTCGACTCGCAGCACCAGCAGCAGCACTTCCACCGCCCAGCTCACGAACACCGACATCTCCACAGGAAACGTGCCCACGAAGCTGATGAGGCACTGGTGCGGCGCTCCTTCCACGCGGTCGAATGTGCTCCAGCAGAACATCGGCTGCCAGGTATCCTGCACAATCGTGTCGTCTTGAGGCAGTGGGATCAGGTACCTGTCTGGCTGGTACGATGCCAGCTCCGGGTCCAGTCCGTAGTTAACAAAGACATAGCCGCTCTCGGTCGCGAACAGCGTGAGCAGGACCAAGGCACGCACGACTGTAATCACGGGAACACCGCCAGCGGTGCTGTGTACGTGGCGCTCTTGGTAGATGACGACGTTGCTGTGGTCCACGACCTGCACGACCTCACTGTGCATGTTGATGTTCTGCGAGATGATCTGGTTGATGCCGTTGGGCGAGGTAAGCAAGCTCCACACGCCGGCGCTGACCTCCTCGGGACTGTATATGGTGTTGAGCTTGCTCAGCGAGAACTTGAGCAGCCCATTGTCGACGCGTCGCTGGTCCGTCCAGCCGAAGACAGACGAGCCCGTGGAGATGGAGCCCTCTCGTCCGCCGCTCACACTGAACATTGCGATCTCCGAGTAGATCTGGCGAACGATGCCGTGGCATTCCTCCGCAGCCAGCGGCTTCTTGAGCGTGACGCAAGGCCCATGGGAGTCGGGACTCTGCGCTAGCTGTTCTCGACAAAGAAGAACAACGTTGAGGCGGTTCTCCCAGTCCACAAGCAGTTGCAAGCGCTTGCGCAAAGCTGCGTTTTCGCGCCGAAGGTAATTGATCGTATCAACACTGCTGTCGCCATCGACCTTCTTCACAGAGAAGCTGTATCGCAGCAGGCTGGCGCTGAATCGCTTCTCCAGCTCGGCCGCCTCTGCGAGAAGCTGCTTTCGCAATGCCTGGGAGGGAGGAAACAGAGTCAGACGGAGTCGATGCCAGGGAGAGGACGATCGCGTACTGTATGCGCACCTGCCTCCTGTGGTACAGCCTCTGTGCGCTCGCGCGGTTGGCCTCGCGCCGTCGGTCCTTCTGCGCCACGTTTGCCACTTGCATGTTCGTAACTTGCTAATCACTGGCTTAATTAAACTGTGCTTTTGCAAATATAGCCCCTTGTAACCGTTTTATTAGGAATTTGGAAATAGTCACGAGATTAATTACACGGCGTGATTCTTGATGGGGTCCCAACTGGTGACCAGGTACCGATCCAGGCTGTCCAGCGTCTGGAGCTGGTCCTGGCTCAGCTGGACAGCCGCGCCGTCCAGATTCTCCTGAATCCGGTGGGCCTTGACGGACTTTGGCAGCGTGATGAAGCCCTTGGCTAGGCTCCAGGCGATCAGGACCTGAGCCGGTGTGGCGTCGGCCTCCTCGGCGACTTGGAGCAGCACCGGGTCGTCCATGCGCGTCGCTTGCGCAAGCGGCGAGTAGGCTTCAAGCAGAATGCCCTGCGACTCGCAGAACGCCACGGTGTCCTTTCGCGCCAGCCACGGGTGCAGCTCGATCTGGTTCACGGCGGGCTTCTTGCGCCAGGTCTGGGCCAGCTTCTCCAGGTGCTTCTCGCCATAGTTGGAGACGCCGATGTCCCGCAGGAGCCCTTTGTCTTGCATGTCTTCAAGGGCACGCCAGGCGTCGGCCCGGTTAGCGGTTGGGCCGGGCGCATGCAGCAGGAATAGATCGATGTAGCCCAGGCCCAAGACCTCGTTCGAAGTCTTGACGGAAGCCACGATGGAGTCGTAAGACCAGGATTTCGGGTACACCTTGGAGGTCACAAAGACCTCTTGACGGGGAACCCCAGAGTCTCGCACGGCACGACCGACATCGGCTTCATTGCGGTAGGCCTGGGCCGTGTCAATGTGACGGTAGCCAAGCTTGAGCGCCGTGAGCACGGCGTTGTACGTCACCTCACCTGGCGGACTAAGGCAAACGCCCAAGGCCAGGCTCGGGATGAACGCGCCGCTGGGCAGAGTCTTGGAGGCGATGGAGACCATGAAGGCTGATTGAAGAATGAACACGGAGAGCAACCATGCGGGTCTGAGAGATAGCTATTGTGTCCGATTTCGTCATCAGCAGCAAGTGATTACTGGCAAATCAGCCTCGGTGGTGATTACTGGCACTTTCACCCATCGCGCCTCAACGGCTTTGGAGTGAGACTGCAGCCAAGCGCTACCGTATTGGAGGCTCGTCAAGTCTGGTCTGACTGTTACAGGACGGACCAGCCGATCACACGGCGTGGTCCTTGATGGGATCCCAGCCCGTGACAATGTATCTATCTAGGGCGCCCAGCGCCTCCATCTGAGCAGCGCTGAGTTGAACCGTAGCGCCATGCAGGTTCTCCTGGATTCGGTGGCTCTTGACCGACTTGGGCAGCGTGATAAAGTCCTGAGCCAGACTCCAGGCAATGAGCACCTGCGCAGGCGTCGCTTCCACTTCCTTTGCGACCTGGAGCAGCACGGGGTCATCCATGCGAGTCGCTCTGGCTAGAGGCGAGTAGGCTTGGAGGTGGATGCCATGCGCCTTGCAGTACGCCACAGTATCCTTGCGTGCCAACCACGGGTGTAGCTCGATCTGGTTCACGGCCGGCTTCATGAGCGACGTCTGCGCCAGCTTCTTCAAGTGCGCTTCGCCAAAGTTGGAGACGCCAATGTCCCGCAGGACGCCCTCTATCTTCATGTCTTCCAAGGCGCGCCAGGCCGCGGCGCGGGTCGCACTGTCCCCAGGCGCATGCAGCAGATACAGGTCGATATACTCGAGACCCAGGAGATCGTTGGATTTCTTCGCGGTGGCCACCACATCATCGTACGTCCAGTGGTCTGCGTACACCTTGCTGGTGACAAAGACCTGTTCTCGAGGCACGCCAGAGTCTCGGATAGCGCGGCCGACGTCCGCTTCATTGCGGTAGAACTGCGCTGTGTCGATGTGGCGGTAGCCCAGTGCGAGCGCCGTGAGCACGGCGTTGTAGGTCTCTGCCCCGGGCGAACACTGGAAGACGCCCAGGCCCAGACTCGGGATCTGCGCACCACTGGAGAGCGTCTTGGAGGAGATGGAGGCCATCGGGAGGCTGGGCGTTGGTGAATGGCCAGTGGCCGAATCTTGCTGGAGTCCGGAAGATGATTACGCCCGCTTCAACTGGTGCAATCTGTCCATGTTCATGGCCTTGTTGATTGGCTGAAATGCGAGTTTGCTTTCTCCCCATCAATGCCAAGCTCATCTGCATCGCGTCCGCTCTTCCTCTTCCGAACGTCGCTGAATCGGAGGTGTGGATTGGCCAGCAAGTGGACTCAAGTATGCATCGTGCTCCTTGATCGGACTCCACCAGAGCACCAGAGCACCATGGAACAGTCGGCGAGCCTTGAAGTGAGCATCCCGCACTGAGATTCTCCTGGATTCGTTGCCGTGAGCAAGACCCCAAATCGAGACCAGAAGCTGTTTGGGCGGCTTGGACCAAGACGGGACCACGCATGCGAGTCACTCTGGGAGTGAGCCTTCACATGAACGCTCTTGGACTGTGCAGCTCAATCTGGTTCACGGCACGCTTGACGTCTTCAGATGCAGCAGTTGCGCTCCGAGCGTCGCGGATTGGCTGAAATGCGATCCGTCTTTCCTCCAATCACTGGTCTTGCTTGGCCACCCACGTGCATCAATCAGCTCTGACATGGCGGAGGCGCTGTGCGATCTCGGCGGCGACGTCTCGTGGTCTGCGTCCGCTGCACCGAGAGGCGAATTCGTGCTGCTGCAAGACACGGTGGCGTCCAGCGGCGCGTTCCTCGTGCACCACTTTGTATCGCTGTTCCTGAAAGCAGGTGCGCGCCCTAGAGAAGACCGTGCTGTCCTCGTGTCTCACTGATGCATGCTGACGTATTGCAGGCCATCGCGTGTGCTTCGTAACGTTCGCCAGATCAAGGGACCACTAC